>NSJW01000852.1:322500-509751 GCA_019955255.1 Castanospermum australe | reverse complement strand
AAAATTACAGAAAAGGAACTCTTGTACAGACATTTCTAGTTTAGGAACAATTAACCACTTAACCACTCAAGTGGTTAATTAATTCAATTAGTGGTAACTTATTAACCACTCAATGGTTAAGTATTCCTAAACCGAAAATATCTTTACAAAAAATTCCTCTTCTATAATTTTTCAATGGATTTTCTCTTTTGCTAATTAAATGATTGGACTGGTATTTGTTCACCAGTAATGGGAACAGAACGGAAAATCTTTTTGCTACATTGTAGATGCTTAGCTATGTATCCACAAAAAAGGCTGGAATGGAAATATGGAAGCCAGTGTCAGCACTGGTGGAAGTGGACAGTGCCAACATCATGTGGAAGTGAAGAAGGTAACAAAGGTGGAGATGGATACGGAAATCAGTTCCGTTTTGTTCAACAATTGCTGCAAATGAAACAGAAGGGTTCAAGTCAGTAATTAATTGAACCATCTCATAGAAAACACTAGACATCAGCGGATTCATCACATGGGCAATGGGGCAACTTGAGAATGAGGGTCTATGGATGACCAAAATAGGTGTTTAATACTTTAATTTTGTTTTAAGTAAAGAATAATGGACTTCTGAAATCTGTTGATGCCCTTAACTGTAAAATATAAAATTAATGCAAATGGAAGGCTATGGGTATTTCTTAAGCAAACCAGTGCTAGAAAATTTAGAAGATCTGTTTAACATTGGAAGAATACCGAACTTGCTTTCTGGGCCTGAGAAGGTTGAGTGATTGAAGCTTTCATGTTCAGAATGTAAGATTAAATGTGGGAACTTCTGTCATATCATATGCTATGTGAACTGTAAGACGTAAATATACTTTGTCTGAAATTTGTTTATAGTTCTTCCATTGACTAGTGGACATATATGGTCTGCCTAAATATTTTCAAAATTATTTCATAAGTTGTGCAACTCTGTTTTCTGCTATCTTGATTGAAGGATCGTTGTTTTACTTATACAAAATGAAACCATGTTCTGAGTAGGATGAGAGACATGAAAGTAGTGGAAAAGAGGAGAGCTGTGAAGCAGGTGAGAGCAGTGAATCTGAAAAGCAAGATGCAAGTGACAAGGTATTTTTCAACTTATTTTCATCAGTTGTGCAATACTGTTTTCTGCAATCTTGATTGAAGGGTGATTGTTTTACTTATACAAAATGAAATCATGTTTTGACCAGGATGAGAGACATGAGATTAGAGGAAAAGAGGAGAGCTGTGCAGCAGGTGAGAGCAGTGAATCTGAAAAGCAAGATGCAAGTGACAAGGTATGCAAAGTTGCATTTTTTTTATTGGGTGGTTATCTCAATGTTATGTTTATGCTGCTTCCTTTTCCTCACCTAATATTCAATTCATAGAATAATTTTTTCAAGTCTTTAAGGTTGTTTCATGATGAGTTTTTTGGGAAGTTGTGAACAAAGGAATGCTATGCCTGTGCTTTTCTTGTACATCTACTTTTTATTTCTTTACAAACAACATAGTATGTTATCAATGAGTGCATGATTCATGGAATTATCCCAAATATGGATATTACTCGGGTAAGAATGGGAGCACAATAAAATACTCCATCAATATGAGGAAAACATGGAGATGGACTCTAATCTCTTTGTGATTCATGATGTGGTATTCCAAATCTAAAATTTTCTCTATCTTAGGCACATTTTATTATTGTAACTTAGTTTAGTGTAAAATATTATTTCCTGTATTGCCTGTTTAAAAGTCAAAAAAAGTTATTTAAATAAGATTTTCTTTTACTAAAAAAATTGGTCAAACTGTGATTTGAAGGGCACCTTGCAGGGGTCCTTGATTTCAGTTCACAAGGGTAGTAGTAGTTTTTATCAAATTGATTTAATTCTTTGTCCAAATCTAAAGCATGTTGTGTATTATTATTTTAGATGTTATATTACTCCAATTCATAAAATGCTTGTTATCTGGCCCTTGCATCAAAAGCCATAATATGTCAAGGTTGATTTACAGGAGGAAAACAATCAAAATGCAATGGAAAATGAAGCTGAACTCATAAAACGCTTGAATAAGCAGAGACGACGTGCCATAGCAGCAGCTCATAGGGGACACAAGACTCTTGCATCCAGGAATTCTTACAAAGACAAGGGTGGTAGATCATCTCACAATTCCAAAATACAGAAACAGTTGAGCAGCTGGTGAGATATGGGAGACAAAACCCATGTGATTGATCACATGGCTGTCAAATATGTTCAAACGAACTAGAAAAGACTCCATATAGTTTCTTTGCTGCCATCTGTCAGAAAGCATTAAATTTTGGTCGGCCATCATCATAGGCTTTATATTATCTGTTCAACTTCAAACATATATAAAGTTTGGAGATAGGAAAGCATATATGTCATTATTGAGTCTGTTATCCAGAGTTTTTTCTGCAGAGGTTAATCATATTCCTTTCGCGGCTGTTATATTTATTTTGAATGAAAATTTTGCTTTAACGTATCAGTGGAAAATTTTCCTTCCTTGATTCTCTTGCAATTTTTTTTTAGGTGGGAGTTTGACAGCGGTTATCAATTTATCTCTGCTATGTTGTCTAGTAATAAAATTTCAATTGTCAGACACCATAAGAGTTCATTAGAGATTTTTGACACAAAGGGCTTACTATTCTGGTTAAACACTTGCGGGTGTTATTGCCATCGAATTGCATATCCAAACAGTAGGCGAAGAGGTAGGATGTTATAATTGGAAACGCCTCATCGATGCAAAATCTTTTACATCTTAGACAACGGTTTAGAAGTGTTCTTGGGAGTGGCCTGTTAAAGAACCAGCACGAGCTCGTTGCAATCTATCTTGTCTCCCCTTGAATTTGGGTTCCATTTTATGTTGTTCTTTTTCGTAACCATAATTGTTTATAACCAGATTACGAAGTCTTTAGGGTGGGACTGGATATATTTCCAACATTGTGGGTTTGACTCTCATAAAAAGTAGGTTTTTGAATTTTATTTTGTTTTCAGTGCAGAGAGAATTTAGAAGAAAGTGGTATTTTCTGTTTGGTGTAGAACAATTATTTTTTTAAAAAAATGATATGTAACAATTAATGGAAGAACATTATCCTGATCTTTAATTTAAGTGCTGGCAACTCTGATTAATTACTTCAATGAGAAATTAAAATTGTTTACAGCATGAAGAAATCACGGATAAAAAAAAATGAAGTCAAATTTGGTTACCGGACATGGAACATGAGTGCTTACACAAATTGTGCACAGCGAAGCACAGCACCGCATCTTTTTCTGTTCTCATTGACGTTTAAATAGCGCCACACTTCTCGGACCAAATATTAGTCATAATCTCTTTATTATTCATGTTTTTAATATCATTATAATAAGAAAATAAGAATATTCTAACATGCTTCTAGAGCCCAAGTTTAATTCACATTAATGAGATTGTTTGGATTATTATTTCTGAATTTTAATCTATTTCTCTTTCTTACATTAAATTTTAGACTTTCTTGATAAAAAATAATCTTCCAACATGAAGAATTTGTTTAATGTGTTTTGGATGAATACCAAGATGATATAATGTTACTTTAAATTTAGTTTTTTCTCATAATTACTGGAGTTTAATTAAAGTGGTCGAATGAATACATTTTTTGGTAGAAGTCAGAAGTTTAAATTGTGATAATTATTTTATAATAACATACAAAAATTTAGTCGTTAATATGAGACACAAAATTGATTTTGAAAAAAAAAAGTAAAAAAAATAAGGGTTAATACGGGGTTTATTCTACTTTGCTACGTATCAACAATTTGATCACTCCTCACGTAAAAAATTAATAAGAATTTGACCTTTCGATGTGAAAAATAAGCTCATTAATGCCAATTGCGGACTCATGGCCTTGGGGTCATGCAATTAGATAATGTTTAATATGTAAAAATAGTAATTTTATTTCGTACGCATTTTATGATATGGAATATTCTTATATTTGTTTGTAAAAAATAATCATAAAATGGTGATTTCATTATATACCTCATTCTATAAAATTAAAAATGAAGCATGGAATCTATTTTCTCATAGAGAAGTAGAATTGGGATTCCATATCTCATGAAATGAGATTAAAATTATTTATTCTTAGTATATCTTTAAAAATTTTATATAATTACACTTATTGTTCTTTTTATTTTTTGAGTAATAAAATATTATCTTTTTTGATATTTTTTAGCTTATGGTATAATTTTTTTATAGTCAAATTTTATGTATTTGACTACTTATTAATATTGATGATATTTTAGTGTATTATTATAATTTTTAGTCTCGACGTAAATCTTCTATATTTAATTTAAAAATTTATTTATATAAAAAAATATGAAGTATTTACTTAATGTGATAACATTATTTTTTTGAAAAATGACAATATTTATCCTAATAAAATTAGTAAAAAAATTAAAATTAAACATTATTATTAATGTTTAAAGATTTTTTCTTATAAGGGGTATTTATGCTATTTACATCAATTTTAATTCTATTCTACAGTAATTCTATATACCAAACAATAGAGTGACTTGAAAAGGCATTACATTTCAAAAGTTATCAAATTGTGAAGTAAGAATGATCATTCCATTTTATTCTATTATATTACATTTCATTTTATTCTATTTTTATTTCATTTCGATTCTATAAAATTATCATTTTATATACCAAACATTACATTATTTTTAGAACTTTAGAGTTCATCAAAGAATAGGTAATTGAGTCAAATTATAAATGAGTCGATTATTTTTAATATAAGAATAATCACAATAAATAATGAATTTTTATTTTTTAAATTAGCTGCTCTGTTATGATTTCAGCTACAAAATTTGTTAATCAAATAATCACATTAACAACATATAATTATTTTAATGTGCAAAGTCATTATTGAAAAAATAATTTTAAAAATAAATACAACACCATGAATAAGTATAGAACATAATTATAGTTTCGTTTATTTAAAACAATTTTAAATTAAAACTTCCGTTTTTTTAGCTGTTAAGCACATATAAATCATACATTATTAATGATTTTTTTTTCTTCTGTCTCAAGCTTTCACACTTTCACTTTTATCATCAAAATTTTAATGTCACAGTATATTTGTCACCAAACCAAATTGCACCCTCTGTTTTTCCATAGATATTATTATATTACACCAAAGTGGATTATTTTATATTTAAATTTTTACGAAGAGCAAATAAAGTTACAAACAGCACAAATATTACAAAGTGAAGAAAAATGCTAAATAATTATAATTAATTTTATAAAATATTAGACATAATAAATTGACATACATATTAATTCTTGAATAAATAAATAATTTTTATTATTTTATTTTACCTAACAATTACTTATAAATCTAAGTGAATTATGATATAATTTTGTTAATTTTTTTATCGTGTAGCACTTCTCTAAAATGAAATAAAATAAAAATAAGTTAATTATTTTTTTGTTATAATGATGGTAAAAAAGTTTAAATTTATAACTTTTTATAAATTATTTAAATTTTAATTTTACTTAGATATAATTTTTTTCAACTATGATATTATTAAAAATTAAAACATGTTTTAATGGAGTCACATTTAAATAATAAAAGTAAAAGTAAGTAACACTCCCCTGTAACTACTAAAGACTAAATTAATCTCAGTAGATTATTGATTTACAAAAGAAGTTTTGTTCATAAACTATGAAGCTCAGTCAAAAATTTTTTTTTTTGGTTAAGGAAACAAGAAAAGACTAGTTTATTTACACAATAAAAGGGCTAAGCTACAGTTTACTCTAATAATAATAATTATTATTATTTGCCGTCGGATTTGGGACCCACCAATTTGGAAAAGTAAGAGCACGCATTCTTTTGTTCCCAAGAAAAAGAGTGAGAATAAAATGGTAGGAGCACGCATTCTTTTGTTTCCATTGATACGTGCATTGATTTTCATTTTGGCTCAGTCACAGCCTCCGACTCACATTCACAGCCTCTTCACCGCGATTAGGGTTCGCTTTCAAATCCTCTCTCGTTTTCAGTCTCAGGTTCCTCTTTCCCCTAATTTCTCTTTGCAATCAACTGTTTTTCGCCTTAAATCTTCGTTCTGTCCCGTTCTTGCTTTCGCTGATTCGGATTCACCGTTTCATTCATACCCTAATGTTTGTTGGCTTGAATTCTTCGAACGAATCCATGCGTTGATCCCAGTTTCATGTCTAACCTTTCAAGCTTGAATTTCCTTTTGCTCTTTATGCATGCTGATTCCGTGTAGGCGCCCATTTCCTAGTAATAAATTACATTTCTTGCCTTTTGGTTTTGTGGGTTTTTGTTTTTCTTATTTTATTTTATTTTTGCTAAGAATTTTGTGGGTTATGTATGGTTGTGTCAGATGTGTGCCGAGATACGATCATTGAAAAATTGGTGATATTGTTGATTTTTTGGATTGAGAGCCATGGCATGGTTTAGAGCTGGTTCCAGCATAGCAAAGCATGCAATCAGGAGAACTCTCTCTCAGCGTGGATCTTCATATTTTGTGGCAAGGACCAGAGTTCTTCCATCGCAGCCTCGAAATTTTCACACCACAGTTTTCAAATCTAAAGAGCAAACTGCACCTGTGCCTCGCCCTGTACCCCTTTCTAGGTTGACTGACAGCTTCTTAGATGGGACAAGCAGTGTCTACTTGGAGGAGCTTCAAAGGGCTTGGGAAGCTGACCCAAACAGTGTTGATGAGTCTTGGGACAATTTCTTCAGGAACTTTGTGGGTCAGGCTTCCACCTCCCCAGGAATTTCTGGTCAAACAATCCAGGAGAGTATGCGGCTGCTGTTGCTGGTGAGAGCATACCAGGTTAATGGACACATGAAAGCCAAGCTAGATCCATTGGGTCTGGAAGAACGAGAAATCCCTGATGATTTGGACCCTGCTCTTTATGGGTTCACTGAGGCTGATCTTGACAGGGAATTCTTTTTGGGGGTGTGGAGGATGTCTGGATTCTTGTCTGAGAATCGGCCAGTGCAAACCCTTAGATCCATTTTGACACGGCTTGAGCAGGCTTACTGTGGAAGCATTGGGTATGAGTACATGCACATTGCAGATCGCCACAAAATGTAATTGGCTTAGGGACAAGATTGAAACCCCTGCAGCCTACACAATTTAATAGGGAAGCGTCGTGAGGTTCTTTTTGATAGGCTTGCCTGGAGTACACTGTTTGAGAACTTCTTGGCTACCAAGTGGACATCAGCAAAGAGGTTTGGGCTTGAAGGGGGGAGAGACTCTTATTCCTGGCATGAAAGAAATGTTTGATCGAGCATCTGATCTTGGGGTTGAGAGTATAGTTATGGGAATGGCACATAGGGGAAGACTGAATGTTTTGGGTAATGTGGTCCGGAAGCCACTCCGTCAGATTTTTTGTGAGTTTAGTGGTGGTCAGCCTGATGATGAAGTTGGGCTCTATACAGGAACTGGTGATGTTAAATATCACTTGGGAACATCTTATGATCGTCCAACTAGGGGTGGGAGGAGGATACATTTGTCTTTGGTGGCAAATCCTAGTCACTTGGAAGCTGTCAACCCAGTTGTTGTTGGGAAAACTAGAGCAAAGCAGTATTACTCGAATGATGAGGACAGAACAAAAAACATGGGTATTTTGATTCATGGAGATGGTAGTTTTGCTGGACAGGGTGTAGTCTATGAAACCCTACATCTTAGTGCTCTTCCAAATTACACTACGGGTGGGACTATACACATTGTGTTCAACAATCAAGTTGCATTTACAACTGATCCAAGGGCTGGCAGGTCTTCACAGTATTGCACTGATGTTGCCAAAGCCTTAGATGCTCCCATTTTTCATGTGAACGGTGATGATGTGGAAGCAGTTGTTCATGCCTGTGAACTTGCAGCTGAGTGGCGCCAGACTTTCCATTCAGATGTGGTTGTTGACTTAGTGTGTTACCGTCGATTTGGCCACAATGAGATTGATGAACCATCTTTCACACAGCCTAAAATGTATAAGGTTAGCCCTTTTGATAATTATGCTTTTCTTCTTTTTACATGCATATTGCTTTTGGACAAGTTAATCAGATTTGCAACTTTCTGGGCTATGTAGGTCATCCGAAACCATCAATCAGCTCTTGAGATCTATCAGAAGAAGCTTTTGGAATTAGGAGAGGTGACACAAGAAGACATTGACAAGATACACAAGAAGGTCACATCAATTCTAAATGAAGAGTTCCTGGCTAGCAAAGAGTACATTCCAAAACGAAGAGATTGGCTTTCAGCATATTGGTCGGGTTTCAAGACACCTGAACAGCTTTCACGTATCCGAAACACTGGGTATGGCAAATTTAATGTTAGTTTTGCTTGAATATTTTCTGTTGTTTATTTAACACTGCTGAAATCTGTGATCTATCCTGTGCAGTGTGAAACCAGTGATCTTGAAAAATGTTGGAAAAGCAATCACAACCCTCCCTGAAAATTTCACTCCTCATAAAGCTGTGAAGAGGATTTATGAACAACGTGCCCAAATGATTGAAACGGGCGAAGATATTGACTGGGGATTTGCAGAGGCACTAGCTTTTGCTACATTGCTAGTTGAAGGTAACCATGTTCGATTAAGCGGTCAGGATGTTGAAAGAGGAACATTTAGTCACCGCCATGCTGTAGTTCATGATCAGACAACAGGGGACAAATATTGCCCCCTCGACCATGTTATAATGAACCAAAATGAAGAGATGTTTACTGTTAGCAATAGGTAATCTGTCTTACATACACATGCACACACACACTCTCACTCATCTTGCCTGTTTCTGCTTTGTTGCTATTCTATCACTGGTATCCTAGAGTTCATCGATATAAAAAAAACTCTGTAACCACTAACCAGCCTTTGCTTGCCTTTAGCTCTGATTTCTGGAGTTACCTATTTAAGATGATATATGACAAAATTTACAACTAAGATGTTTCACTAAACAGTTATTAAGCATTCCCTGGTAGTGGCTTTTCTGTTTTTTATTTTTTATTTTTTTGGTAGAATGCTGTTTTTTAATTATTACAAGCTAGAATTGAAGATCCTGTTTTTTCATAATTGTACGAAGAAAATAAATCAGTTTGCATGATTATTTTTTTTAATTCTATGTTACTGATGAGGCTTAAGCTTCTGAATTTTGAATTCATATGTTGCTGGTCAAGAAATCATGGATATTTGGTTATAGGTGTTCTAGACTTTGAAAGCCATCTTTGTTGTGCCTTATTTTAATAATCTCTAAAGGAGTTTGTATGAGTGACGCAGATAACTGGATTATCGTTTCTAATACTTGTTTAGTTTTAAATTGCAGCATGAGTGATAATGTTCATAATGCTTCGTTAAAACTGTATGGGCCATTTAGAATTTTGTATACATAATTTATTAATCAAATTTGAAGAGTTATAGAAAAATATTGGGTTGCATGTTATAATATTATAGTTAGGAAATTGAAATAGTATGAGCCCAATCACAGTGTTTGCAAGTGAAGGTAATTTTATATGACTTTGTGATCTGGATTGCCGAATGATGATTATATCTGGCTTACAGTTTTTTTCCTCTAAAACTAGTTAAATTGTAATTTTAGACATGATTTGCGCATGGGTGATGTTCATTGCACTTAATTGAAAATTCAGGTCACTTTAGCGTTGCATTTTGTTTGAAGATTTCATTCATTGTAAAAAATTAGAGTCATGTATTATTTGATCATTGGATAATTCTGAATTTCATGCTTTTGCATTTAGTGAAACAATTTTATTTTGGCATTTTTACTTGTCTTTCTGTGGTATTGTTTATCCTTTTCGTAGACCTGAGTGATTGTTATTTAGACTGTTTCATCAGATTGTTGTTTCTTTGATAAGATAATTGCTGTCCTGGCATCTAGTGCATTTTACATATTCATGGCATTGTTCTTAAAGTTTTACAAGCACTTATATCTTTAATATCAGGATCGTTCTTCCATCTATTCCCCATTCTTCCTTCCTATGTTGTCTGCCTTCCTCTGAATGACTACTAGATTACATCTTTCATATAATAAATATGGAAAAATAATCCACTTGATTTATTAAAAATTTATTAAAGAAACTTGTTACTTATATTGCACTAATGATGGATTGTTTTCTATTTTTAGTCTCTTATCTAAAAAATCTTTGAACCAATATGCAGCTCACTTTCTGAGTTTGGTGTTCTTGGATTTGAATTGGGTTACTCAATGGAAAATCCTAATTCATTGGTAATCTGGGAGGCTCAATTTGGTGATTTTGCTAATGGGGCTCATGTGATATTTGACAATTTCTTGAGTTCTGGTGAGTCTAAGTGGCTCCGTCAGACTGGGCTTGTTGTGTTACTTCCTCATGGTTATGATGGTCAGGGCCCTGAGCATTCAAGTGCAAAATTGGAACGCTTTCTCCAGGTGCTCTTGTGGATCTATGTTCTAATTTTCTTAAAACTAATTTTAAGCTTTTATTCCTTCAGCTTGAATCTGCTTGCCAAGTTTGGCTATTGGTTTGTCTGCCTCATGTTTATCTGTGTTGATTGATGAGGTTGACGGTCAGCATATTGGTGGTCCTTGTGAAGAGTATGCATACAGTACTACTTTGTGATTGATATATAAACTTGAACTAAAGGGCTCTGTCATATTTTAAATTTACTTTGTTGATTGTGTTGTGTCTAGTTGTTTTAAGATATATCATACATGCCTCCTTCTATTACCAATAAACACTTGTAAGTACTGATTATGTATGGCTGGAGTAGTTTGGGGATTACCAAGGGTAATGGTAATGGTAATGGTAATGGAACAACACTGAAAATGAAACCAGACTCATTGAAGTCAGCTACCACTAAATATGGAAACTTTTGGGTTAACAGAAGGGGGAAAGGAGAGAAAAGAAATATAACTTCTGTCAAATTTAGATTGGTGGTTGGGATCTCTTGTTTTTAGTACAAACAAGCAATTAAGTTAAACAATGCTTTCTTGCTGCCTACTTTGGAACTGCTTTCTAGTCTTGTTGCATGTGTCCTGATCATCTCTCAATGTTATCTGAATAGGATTTAAATAACATAAGTTCATTAATTTAATGGCAGATGGCTGATGACAATCCCTATGTTATTCCTGAGATGGATCCAACTCTTCGGAAACAGATTCAGGAATGTAATTTGCAGATTGTGAATGTCACAACTCCTGCTAATTTTTTCCATGTTTTACGGAGGCAGGTTGGTACAATTAATTGGTTAATGTTGGTTTCGTCAATCAAAGTTATGTCTCTTGTTTCATGCTCTGCTGTTTTTGTTCTTGCAGATACATAGAGAATTCCGTAAACCTCTCATTGTAATGTCCCCTAAGAACCTGCTTCGTAGCAAGTCTTGCAGATCAAATTTATCTGAGTTTGATGATGTCCAAGGCCACCCAGGTTTTGACAAACAGGGAACCAGATTTAAGCGCCTCATAAAAGATCAAAATGACCACTCAAACGTTGAGGAGGGTATCAGACGTCTAGTACTTTGCTCTGGAAAGGTGTGTGGTACTCATATTAGAATCAGCTAGCCTCATATATCTAATTTGTATTCTCTTTCATCTGGTGGATTTTTTAACAATCATATTTATGAATTTTATCTGGTACATCAATTGCATATTTGTTTATGTCTAGAGTGTCTGTTGTTTTCTAAGCATGCTGTTTAACTATCAATATCTTTTATCCCTTGCAGGTTTACTATGAACTTGATGAACAACGAACGAAGGTTGACGCAAAGGATGTTGCAATATGTAGGGTGGAACAGCTTTGTCCTTTCCCTTATGACCTTGTACAACGAGAGCTTAAACGTTATCCAAGTATGTATTTTTAGTGGTAGAGAATGTTCTTTTGAAATGGATTCTGATTTATTTCTGTTGAAGGTGTGAATAAGATGTATAGTTTGTCTGTTGTCATTTTTAGTGCGGGAACTAATTTTTGTTTGTCTTTCTCTGCTAGGCAATGAGATTTGCATTTTCTTCCATAATCCCATTACTGTTGCATCTTTTATTTAGGGTGAGCCTTGGTGCAACGGTAAGGTTACTGCCTTGTGACTTGGTGGTCACAGGTTCAAGTCGCAGAAACAGCCTCTCTGTGCAGATCTGACCCTCCCCAGACCCCACAATGGTGGGAGTCTTGTACACTGGGCTGCCCTTTACTGTTGCATCTTTTTACCTTGTCAGCTGAGCAAATGGCTCAGCAGACAATGTGTAGTGCAGGTCTCTACTTGTTAGTTAGGAGGATTAGAAAACATGTAGTTTTCTCTTCCATACAATTTTTAGCTCCATTGAGACAGCCAATTACGCTGAATGCTGCTGCTAATTGGTTTCTAGATGTCATAAAAATGTGATGGAAGTTGGTTAAAAGCCAAAGTAGTCTCAACTTGTCTAATGTGTCCAACTCCCCTATTATTAGAGCATTATTGAAATTTGGGTTAAGCATTAAAACAGTAGGATTTTAATAATTTTAAGTTTATGGTCATTTGTCTTACATTTTATTCTGTTTTGTTATCTGTTTCTTCTAGATGCGGAGATTGTTTGGTGTCAAGAAGAGCCAATGAACATGGGCGGATACACTTACATTTTACCCCGACTTATATCTTCCATGAAAGCCGTAGGTAGGGGAGGTTATGATGATGTCAAATATGTTGGCCGTGCTCCATCTGCAGCCACTGCCACTGGTTTCCTCAAGGTTCACCAGAAGGAGCAGGCTGATCTTGCTCAGAAAGCCATTCAACCGGAACCAATCAATTTCCCATACTGAAAAGGCTTCGAAGATGCATCACTCTGACAGTGATGATACACTTGATGTAATCCACAGATGGAGCAATAGTTGGAAGATGGCTTACATATCTCTTATTGATATTTTCTTTTCATCTTTATATGTTACTGGTTCTGACAAAATGTCAGGTAAGCTGAATTTCATGGTTAGGGCTTTTTTTTTTTTTTTTTGCTAAGGTAATTGCTATAACGCGGGAAGGGGTGCTTCCTTTCAAGTTGAATGGATGCGTTGATATTATTCAAACTTTTTTTTTCTTATACCATAATACTATGTAATTCGGAAGTGCATCTTCAATAATTTTGACATGTAATACCAGAGGCATTGCTTGGTAGTATAGCCTCTCGAGCTTGGCTTACAGGCCCTCCAATAAATGAATTTTTTTTATAGTATAGAATAACTCTGATATAGGTTCAGATGAGTTCATTTCTCTCTATACATGTATCTGTCTGATGGCGTAGGCTTGATCCAAGTGTCTGTTGTATTTTGCTTGAAAATTGCTGAAACGTAGTTTTCCAATTGGACGAACGGTAATCTAAATATAAACCCAATAAACAGAAGA
The DNA here is from genome assembly GCA_019955255.1 of Castanospermum australe. NCBI lineage: Eukaryota > Viridiplantae > Streptophyta > Magnoliopsida > Fabales > Fabaceae > Castanospermum > Castanospermum australe. The sequence continues at coordinate 496,404 of NSJW01000852.1, read as the reverse complement.
CTCCCTAGCATGCAAATTACATAGGTGGAAAAAAGCCGATAGACATAGTTTAGGATTTGGATTCTCTCTTGTTCCTAAAAAACAAGAGGGTCCTATTGTGGTAAAAAAAAAGTGGTTTTGAGTATATTAGTGAACTCTAATCATTCTAGGTAGGTTTCTCAAAAATAAAATTTGTGTCTATTTCTTTTATAACAAAGACTTTGACTATAGTCCAATGGAGCTGGGACGTTTGCGGCATAATTTAAGGCAAACTCCTGGTGGGATTTAATAATAAGAATCGTTACAAGTGCACCATCCCAATTGCTTCACCAAGCAAACTGTTAGCATTAACAACTAGACCCTAGACATCTAATTACACTTGTGCACTTTGCGCGCATTCCTAATGTGCAGATGCAGCACCATGCATGATAATGAAAATCCTTTTGCAATATTCCTGTTCCTGACATTCGTCAGCATGGGCATATTAACAAACCTCGATCATCATTATTCAAATAGAAAACTGGGATCATGTTTCGGCTGCAATGGAAATGAAGTCCTTAATAGCCCAATTTGGATTTAAGCACGGGAGCTTCAGTATTAGTATGTACCTAAACAGTGACACATCCATTCAGGCCTCAAGCAGGTGGTCAGGGATGGAGAATAATGCTGTTCGATTTCTACCATAATTTATCTTATAAAAGTACAAAAAGGAATGACAAAAAAAAAAGTACTAAATGGAAGATAAGTTTTCTCTCTAGGTGCTAAATCAGATGCCTAGTGAAATACAAGACATCTTGGTCTGGACCATTAGCAGTCTTCAAGAAGCAAGACAAGAGACGTTGGCATTAAAAGTCAACTACGACATCCAATAGAGGCATAGATCATAAGTGAAAAATTGAAGGTAGTGGCAAACTAGTCCCTAAAATATATCTGGATGACCAGAAACTAATATCAACCTAAAGCAAGACTTAAATGCTATAAACTGTTAATGGTTCACAATGCCCAACGAGAACATAAAACAGTGATTCCTCAACATTGCATGTATATAAGAGCTCTCATTTGTTCCATATATTACCTGGAATATCCCCTCCCCTTTCCCTATATAAATTCTTTTCAACTTCATACCTTGTTTTTCTTAAACATAATCAAAACCACGGGATGAGCTGCACCTGCAAAATAGACAGTCACAACCCAATATTGACCTAGGATCCTCTCAAAGACTCAACGGAACATGATTTGCAAGAAATTTAACAGGGAAAATTTGACAAGATATCTGCAAACTGCAAGGGAAAGAATGACACTAAACCGTAAAACTGTCATCTGCATTTCCATAAATAAAACAAACAAAATCCTACAATAATGCATCAGCTCAAACTTTTCAATTTCAAGTAGTCTTAAATAACTATTAAGCTGCTATGCACTATAACAGATTACATATCCACCATCGTTCTGAACTTCCAAGAAGAAAATTGAACTCAAGATGGAATGATCACTTCATCCTTTCCATAGATACGCTGAAGCTCCCGAGTAGCAGCTTGGTATGATGCTGATAAGGGGTAAAAATAGTTTAGAAGTAAATAAGATACAAGTATTCTTACATCTTAACCCCAACCAGGCAAACTGAAAATTATCTTTACCTTTCCAGATTCGAAAATTCTTTTGGTTGATGGTAGAGCCAGTCACATTTTGAATTGCATCAAAAAGCATATCCTGAGGAGTGTTTTTCAGCTCTTGAACAACAGCATAGATGGTTTTTCCATTCTCAAAGTATATGTGATTGTTAGGGTGCTTAGTCTTGGCACCAGCATGACGCTCAAACTCGTATGCATTGAGAGCCTTCATGACAGAATTCAATATATGATCAAAATCACTTGGATCGTGCAGAATATCAAAGTAAGCTATATGAGATGCGAACCTTGGACTGCTTGCAGTCATCACACGAACACAAATAGCCAGTTCCTTTTATGATTCCTTCAAGATTTTTCTACCAAGCAGAATATCAGACATGTTAAAAAAAAAATACAAACTGCAACAGCTCAGAAATAAAGCAAGATAAAATCAAAACACAGTTTACCTCACGTGACCAAGAAACATATTTCACATGAACACCATCAAAAATACCAGTTGACAACAAACTTTTAACATTTGAAGGGAAGTTGTTTAGGAGGAGCCTTCTTGGTTGTCTTTGGCTCTTTATTCTTAAGGATAGTATCAGATTTAGTATTAGGTTTTCGAGTGCTATTTACAAGTTGTTCATTGTTTGACTCAGTCAGATCCTTCTGGCCATCCGAACCTTGAGCTGAGTCCTGGTTGCTCATCAACAGATCATAGCCGCTAATGATTCCACCAGAGGGATTTGGTTCAGGGTCATCATGAAAACCTCCAAAAGATATGGTACTGCACTCACCCTTATTGTGGTTGTGACCCACAGGTAAAGAGCTAGAATCTCCTTTGTCATACGATGGAATTGTTGATGCAATGTTTGAGTCCACCTTGTCATATGTTGGACCCATTGATATTATATGGTCAGTGCCCTTGTTACAGGAAGGAGTAATGGTTATGAAATTTTCTCCTGATTTAGTATAGGTCGGACCCATTGATATAAAGTTATCATGCCCCTTGGTATATGAGGCCAGAGATATCAAATTGCTGTCTTCCTTTTCATATGACTGACCCATTGATATGAAATTTCCATCTCCCCTGTCAAAGGGCTGACCCATTGATAAGATACTTTCGTCTCCCTTGCCATAATTGTGGCCCATCAACATAAAATTCCCATCCCCCTTATTGAAGGTGTGACCCATTGAAACAAGATTTTCACCAGTCTTACTTATTGTGGTCCCCATAGAGATGGTATTGTCATTTCCATTGTTATAAGTTGGGCCCAATGATATGTTGTCATCATTCTTACTATAGCCAGTAGCTATTGAAATTGTACTATTATCAGCCCTACTGTAGGAGTGCCCCATGGATGCAGACATGCAATTGTCAGAATCTCTGACTTGATTAACTTTAACTTTTCTGATGCCACCAAAATTGAGACATGAAGGGTCCTCGATGGTATGCGATATTGACAAACCCACAGATGGATCATTACCATAGTGATTCTGAAAATCTTTCCTTCCCACGTTCAGATTTCCGCTTCCAATTGACGGCATGTTCTTATCAACCAAATTGACAGTCCGTACAGGCTCAGATCCAAAGAGACGGTCAGAAAACTGACCTGTGACTGCATGAAATCCCGAATTGGTGTCCCATGGAGAAACATTCACATGTGAAACTCCTGAAACTGGCCTGCCGCTAACAGCTTCAACTGCTTGCTTTTTGTTGCTATATATTTCTGGTTCCCCTGTATTCATAAACCACTGATGACCACGCTTTGGTTCAATTCTGGAAGAATTCTCATATCCCATATTTTCTTCTGCTAAGCAGCCAGCATCCCGTGGCATCCAAAAGCTTTTATGCTGAAAAGACTGCCAAAAACTACAGCTTAGAATGCTTATCTTATTGACAAGCCTTGCAATATTTAAACAATGACCAACTGTAAAAGAACAAAAAACGAAAATTGATTACAGCAGATATTTCTCTTAACAAAGTACCTATCCTCAGAAGTATACATTCAACATCATCAAGATCATACATAAAACACGTAACTACTGATGATATAAAAAATTGATGCACTGCACTTTAGGTTTTGTCATAACACTAAGAAAAATATACACTAACTACGTCAAAAGGAAAAATGGATGAAGAAATGACGGTTTACATTAGTAGCTTCAAATCCAGAAAGAAACCTAAGACAAAATATTTAGTCAGAAATAACTTTTGCTAAAAGTCTAAAGGCCCCTGGCTTCCAGCTGAGATAATCTATTCTATTATATCATAGCCATAGAAAATATTTTCCTGGACAGTTACACTCCAGAAGCAGTCAGTATCTATCATTTCAACACAGTTTTGAGCAAGACATTTAATGGATAAGAGCTGCTCCCTATATTCTTTTCCTTTTATTTATGAATGATCAATCTATTTAAAGATGGAAAAGGTACAAGAATAAGAATCAATGATAAGGAATCCTCAAAGATCATTTGATCAAAACTAAAGGCTTAACAAAGAAAATAAGTACATCAGCTAAATAGATCTTTCCTATCTCCCTGCTATCAGACAAGAAAACCCTATAAATAGGCTATTAGCAGAAACCCACAACAAAGGAAGAAAATCCTCTCCCAAATATAATTTGCAGGGAAAAGATTTTGCTTGAAAATTCTGGCATTTTGCTCTAGCCAAATGCACCACTATCCACCCAATTGTACTGTTCTTATTCTGGAAATAACAAATTCTCAGATCTCAGTATCAAATTCATATCATAACCCTGACAAGACATCACTCACTTGGAGGACACTTATATTTACATGTATCAAATCAATGTCTCATCTGATACAAAGTAGTTAATGGCAGAATGTGGCACAGAGAGGCCAACCCGAAAAATGCTATAGCAGCCGCTATAGTGCAGATAGTGACTCCAATGAAAAACTCCAAATATTTGTAAAATACACATAGTTAATAATCCTAGTAGTTTTAAAACTTTACACCATAAACAAATGAACAATAAAAAAAAGTTTCAATACTCAAAATTCAAGACTCATTCATCATTCATCTTAGTCAAAGTGTTAAAGAAAACTGAAAGAACCAATAACAAGTCTAACAAGCATAACTAAACAAAGAGACGGTTATTACAAAAAATATATATAGTAATGTCAATTTCTCAAAAAGGGATATGTATTTTCGTCTACTTGGAAAACAGAAAGGAAAAAAAAGGTTCACATGATCACAGGCTGTGCGAAACAGAGCAAGACCTGTGACTGTGATGATGCCATAGGAGAAGGATAGGGTCTGCCATCAGAAAGGAAGAAGCTCCACTGCTCTGCCATGTTAAATAGAGGCTGGAGGCGGACCTGCTTGCAAAACAAAGTAGGACCTGTCTGCGAAACGGGAGACCTGGCAAGCAGTGTGTGAACGACAGGGTGTGAACGGGTGGGCTAGTGCAAAGCTGGGCAATGGGTCATGGGAGGCAGCATAATCCCTGATTTGGTGGGATTGTGCAGAAGAGAGTTTGATGCAAACCCCAAAATTAGTCTGTGTGCGACTGTGATGGGTCATGGGAGACCAAGAACTCCCTTAAATGGTGAATGCGGGTGAGTTTAAGTTGGGGGTAAAACAGATTTTTCATCTGTGAATTATAGCAGCTTGCTATTCTTGGTTGCGACGGACCGCGATCGTTTTTTATCTTAAATGTACTCCTCAACCTTCCTTATCTGCATATTTAATTGACAGAAATCTACAAATATAAAAAATGTATATATGGAATGCATTGGCATGAAAAATTGAGCTTTCCTACCATATCTAACAAGCACTTTGCTTGATGTAAAACGGAGAAGCCAAAAATAAAAACTGATATACAGAATTACAGACAATTTTAGGAATTCAACCAATCTTTCATTACAGCTATCATATCATTTGATTCTATATATCTCAGAAGAGTGGTCAGTAAGCAATGGATCTAACCACACAAATCAAGCCACAATTAGATTTCCATGTCAGGTAAAATAACTCAATTAAATTATCAACAAGGTGTTTCATTTGATCACTGTTAGAATATCTTTAGAATATCTGTATATATTGTAAAATAAATTAGTCGAGCAACCTTAGGACTTTCCTTATTTGATTAGCATTGTATTTATTGTAATTAGGGTTGATACTAGTATATATACAGCCTTGTGTGGACTACTTAGACACATAATTTCAGCATAATCTCTATGATTATAAGTTGGTATCAGAGCGGGTTTTGGCTGTCTCTTCTAACAAACGCTAATCTGCTATGCCCACTGCCCAGCAGCGATATTCCCTACAGCGCTTGAATTTCAGTAGTCTCCTTCCTCGCCGCACCTTAATTTTGGCAAGCCATTACTGTCATGTGTCATTTCAGCAATGTTTCCACCATCAATCAACTTTCTGGCAAACCCAAAGTCAGGATATGACTTCTGAACTACCGGGATCATCACCGGATTGTCTACACCAACCAGACCCCCAAGCTGCACCACTAGAGGACTATTCATGGGCCACCAGAAGCCCGCTGCACCAGAGCACCCTGGCCAGTGCGTGAAGGAGTGTGGGACCTCCTTCCAGTGATGTTCTTCTACAAAACAATGTAAAATCACCTCAAACACACAGCCCCGTCCCTTTTGAGCATCACTGTTAGGAAACCACCCATTACTCGGATGTATATTAAGAAAAGACACAGAGGAGCATAGGCCCGTGCAAGCAAGGATTCCAACGTGACCAATGCTGCCACTTGAATGCCAACGTGGCTGGAGAGAGACAAAAAGAGAAATAGGCAGAATAGGAGGGAAATTCTGTTATGATGTAAGAAAATATATAAAGGGAAAATTAGGAAGATGGGAGGCAAGAAAGGAGTGAGATAGGAAGGGAGTGGGAGAGAGCAGGCCTCTCGAAATTCCCGTTTTCTCTGGCGACAATGCATACGGCTGGGTCAATAGGGTTGAAAGGTATTTTTACGTGAATTCTGTGCCGGAAAGGGAACGAGTGCAGGCTGTAATAGTGGTTATGTAAGGGCACGCACTGAACTGGTTTCAGTGGTGGGCGTTGTGCACAGGGGACGCGAGTTGGCGTCATTCAGGGCGGCGGTGATCCAGTGTTTTCAATCGACGGCGGCTCAAAATCCATATGAGCTGCTCCTTGGTCTGTGCCAAACAAGAACAGTGGGAGAATATCGGGAGATGTTCGAAATGGCTGTTGGACCGCTGTGACATTCCGACGAGGAGGTGCTTCGAGGCATTTGGTTGAATGGGTTGCAGGAGGACAAGCGGGCTGAGTTGAAACTCTATAGACTGGAAACCATGGCAGACTTGATGGACCATGCGCAGCTCATTGAGGAAAAGAATTGGGCCTTTGGAAAAGGGGGTCCAAATGCAGGACCCAAGTCTGGAGCTCAATTAAAAACCAGCCTAGCTGGTAAACTTATGACATGGGACACTGGGTCACGGCCCAACACCCATTTTGAACAGAGCAAAAATACTTTTGTAGCTGGGCTCACTAGCCAAAAGCCTACTACCAGTGAGAAGACCACTGCTGAAAGTAAACCAACGAAGAGTAACAGGAGTACTAAGGGGGTGGGTACAGGAGGCTTTCCAATGCGGAATTGCAAGATAAAATGAAGAAGGGTCTATGTTTTAGCTGTGATAAGAAGTTTTGTCCAGATCATGTGTGTAAATACAGACAATTCCATTTAATCGTAGTGGAGAGTGTAGAGGAAAATGAGGAAAAACCAAGTGAAGTTACATGGGAATGGGAGAGGGAATTGGATGAAAAAGCTTTCCAACTATCAATTCACAGCATTATGGGGTTAACATCAAAGAAATACCAAAAGTTATGGGGGGAGATAGCAGGACATAGGGTGGTGGTATTGATGGATTGTGGAGCTTCTAGCAATTGCATTGCAAAAGGGGTGGTTCAGGAGTTGGGGCTGCCTACTTCTGAGACACCTGAGTACTTTGTGGAGGTGGGGGATGAACATAGAGTTCAAAGTAAGGGTGTGTGTAAGAAGATTACCCCGCAAATGTAAGGAGTTCAAATTGAACAAGGCTTCTTTTTGTTTGAATTAAGGGGAGTAGATGTTGTCTTGGGGTTAGAATGGTTGGAAGGACTGGGAGAAATTCAAGGCAACTTCAGAGAGTTGACCTTGAGGATGGAGGTTGCTGGAAAGGAAGTGATACTGAAAGGGGAACCTTCCCTGTCAAAGGCTGCTGCATCTTTTAAATCTATTTATAAAGTCTTGCAAGATGATGGAAAGGGCTTTTACATTGAGTATAATTTCTTAAACCACCTGCAGCAGGAAAACACAACCACATGGACAGAGTTGGAAGGGGTACTGCATGAATATGATGAAGTTTTCAAGAAGCCATACAGACTTCCACCACAGAGGAGACAAGATCACGCTATTGTGCCGAAGGAGGGAGCCCAAATTCCTAATATCAGACCTTACAGGTATCCCCATTATCAAAAAAATGAAATACAAAGGATAGTAGCAGAAATGTTAATAGCAGGCATCATTAAGCCTAGCAATAGTCCTTATTCTAGCCCTATAATTTTAGTTAAGAAAAAAAATGGTGGCTAGCGGTTTCGTGTTGATTACAGGGATTTAATTAAAGTAACCATACCTGATAAATTTCCCATTCCAGCTATAGATGAGCTTCTAGATGAGTTGAGGGGAGCTACTATATTTTCTAAGTTGGATCTCAAATCAGGTTACCACCAAATTCGAATGAAGGAGCCTGATGTACCTAAGACAGCTTTTAGGACTCATGAGGGACATTACGAGTTCCTTGTGATGCCTTTCAAATTGTTCAATGCCCCCTCTACTTTCCAATCACTTATGAATGAGGTGCTAAACCATTCCTAAGAAGATTCGCTTTAGTCTTCTTCGATGATGTATTGGTTTACAGTTCTGATAAACCAACTCATTTGATGCATTTAAGAAGAGTGCTTCAGGTGCTGAAAGATAACAAACTATTTGTGAATAAAAAAAATGCAGCTTCGAACAAGGGCAATTGGAATACCTAGGTCATTTAATCTATAGGGGTTAGAGCTGATCCTAAGGAAGATTGAAGCGATGGTTAGCTGGCCCACACCCACGGATGTGAAGAGTCTCAGGGGGTTTCTTGGTTTGACAGGATACTATCGTAAAATTGTCAGGGATTATGGCAAAATTGCCAGACCCTTGACTTAGCAATTGAAGAAGGATTGTTTTAATTGGGGGGCAGAAGCTCAAGCAGCCTTTGAAGCTCTTAAATTGGCTATGCCTACTGTACTTGTCTTGGCTATTCCGGACTTCCAAAAAACATTTGTGGTAGAAACCAACACTTCCAAAAGAGGATTAGGAGCTGTGTTGATGCAAGAAGGAAGGCCAATTGCATGCATCAGCCAAGGCATCTCAAAAAGAGCTCAGAACAAATCTGTCAATGAGAAGGAGTTGATGGCAATTGTATTTGCAGTTCAGAAGTGGAAGCACTATCTAGTAGGGAGGCACTTTGTGATTAATACAGATCAAAGAAGCCTTAAGTTCCTAAATGACCAGAGACTTTTAGGTGAAGAGCAGCAAAGGTGGACATCTAAATTGATTGGATTTGACTTCGAAGTTAATTATAAACCTGGAGCAGAAAACAAAGTGGCTAATGCACTCTCTCGGAGGATGTTCTTCTCTGCTATCTCTACTGTGCAGCTTTCAGAATGGGATGATTGGGTGGAAGAGTTACAAGCTGATCCACGGCTTCGAGTTATTATGTAGGACCTAATGTCTAAGGCAGCCACTCATCCAGGTTTCCAATTACAGGGGGGTAAATTACTCTACAAGGACAAATTAGTCCTATCTAAGTCGTCACCCAACATTCCACTCATTCTCAAGGAGTTTCATGATTCCTCTATAGGTGGACACTCAGGGTTTTCCAAGACTTATAAAAGGATTTCAAGCTTACTATTCTGGGAGGGTATGAAGAAAGATATTCAGAGTTATGTGGCTGCTTGTGAAACATGTCAAAGGAATAAATACCAGGCTCTATCTCATGCAGGGCTACTGCAGCCCCTACCCGTTCCTACTCAGGTCTGGTATGACATTTCTATGGATTTTATTGGAGGACTTCCAAAGACACATGGTGTGGACACCATCTTGGTTGTTGTGGATAGGCTGACTAAATATGCCCATTTCATTGCTTTGTGTCCCCCATTTAAGGCCAAAGAAGTGGCTGACTTGTTTACTAAGAAGATTATCAAACTCCATGGCTTCCCATCTTCCATAGTATCAGATCGGGATCGCATTTTTATCAGTCAATTTTGGAGTGAACTTTTTAAACTATCAGGAACAAAACTCAAGTTCAGCTCAGCCTATCACCCTCAATTCAATGGGCAAACTGAAGTGGTGAACAGGTGTTTGGAAACATTTATGCTGCCTCACAGGTTCAAAGCCTAAACAATGGCCCAAATGGCTTAGTTAGGCTGAATATTGGAATAATACCGTGATAGAAACTGGATCAGAAATGTGAAGAACAGACTGAAATATTTACTAAACTTCCTCTTGATGCTGTTATCAGTGTGATAACAATCTCAATGGTCTCAGTGGGTGCTGTTTACAGAATTGAAATGAAAAACAAAGGAAAAGAGATACAAGATAGCCCAAGCTTTCGAGAGGCTTGGTCTCTCCCACCCCAAAATCCTTACTCAATGTCTGCTTGCCCCTTCTCTCTCCCTGCCCTCCTTTTTATCCTATCCGATTCCTTTTCTTGCTTTCCTAGCCACCTGCCACGTGTGCAGGTAATTACAAAACAGAACCTTGCACCCCTTGCCTACATGAAGGAGTGATTCCCTGCTACCCCACCCATTTCTCCTAGTATACCACCCTAGAGATGGGTGTATATCTATCATACCAATTATCATAGTTCCACCAAACTTTCCCCCTTCAAGGCTCTATACGGGAGGGACCCCCCTACCTTGCTTAATTGTACTTCTGACCCATCTTCTGTATAGGAAGTTAATACCTTACTGGCAGAAAGAAACCAGATGCTGGATGACCTCAAACAACACTTGGTTCAGGCACAAAACAAGATGAAGGTGCAAGTAGACAAAAACAAAAGGGAGGTGCAATTTCAACCTAGAGATATGGTTTATCTCAAGCTCCAGCCCTACAAATTCAGGTCCCTAGCCAAAAAACTCAAAGAGAAACTCAGCCAAAGATTCTATGGTCCGTTTAAAATCCTAGAGAGGATTGGACAGGTTGCTTACAAGCTGGAATTACCAGAGGACAGCCGCATCCATCCAGTCTTCCATGCTTCGCTGCTAAAGGAGTCCATTTCTACCACAGCTGTGTGTCAACCTCTGCCCTCTTTCTTATCAGAAGACTAGGAACTCAAGGTTCAACTAGCTGAAGTCCTTAGCTATCGAGTTCATCCTGATGATTATCCGAAGATACTTGTCAGACAAGACTTGCCAGATTTTGAGAATACTTGGGAAGCAGTCTCTACTATCCAGGAGCAATTCCCGACCTTCCACCTTGAAGACAAGGTGCGTGCTTTGGGGGGGAGTATTGTTAGGAAACCACCCATTACTCGGGTGTATATTAAGAAGAGACACAGAGGAGCACAGGCCCATGCAAGCAAGGATTCCAACGTGACCAATGCTGCCACTTGAGTGCCAACCTGGCTGGAGAGAGACAGAGAGAGAGAGATAGGCAGAATAGGAGGGAAATTATGTTATGATGTAAGAAAATAATATAAAGGGAAAAATTAGGAAGATGGGAGGCAAGAAAGGAGTGAGATAGGAAGGGAGTGGGAGAGAACAGGCCTCTTGAAAGCCTGGGTTTCCTTGTATTTTTTGTTTCTGTTGCTGTATACAGAACACTTTCAGCCCCACTAAAACCTGATATCACCTTGATATCAGTTTTAGGAGAGGAGATACAGTTTTAATTTCAATTCCTTTGCTGTCTCTTGTCCATTTTCTAACAATCACCTTGGCGATTTCAGGTGACTTGCAGTCATGGGTACCTTGGTCTCTGCGTTTTTTCTCTGTACACCGCATGTTCTTGTTGTTTTCCCTTCGTCAAAGACCAGCTCAGACCTTTTAAAGTTAACCCAGTTTTTTTTCTTGCTGTTTAATCATCAGTTTTTTGAATTTTTAGGATATCAGATAGTGTTTCTAGTGTTTGAGTCTTCTTCACCTATGCTAGTTGCCAAAAATTCCTTCAAATTGTCTAAAATGAGTGTTCTGTCACTTACCACCAAGAAATTGACCAGGTCAGCCACTTACCAATCCTAGGCAACTTCAGTGAAGGTTAGGTTTGCAGGACAAGGGTAGTTAGATCAACTTACTAAGAAACTTGGGGATGTTCTCACATACCTACTTTGACAAAGATTGATGCATAGCTTCTCAGTATCCTTTGGCAATCCATAGATCCAGAGATAGTGGATCTCTTTCAGCCATTTGAGACCTATTATAAGGCGTGGCAAAAAGCCAAAGATTGCTACACTAATGGCATACAACACCTCTACTCCATTGTTTCCAGCACGATGGGTCTAAAATACCAAGACACTCATATAGAAACCTTCCTTGGAAAGGCCTACTCAATGATGCAAGAATTTGCTGCCATGCTGCCCTACTCCCAAAATCAGGCTGCGCACAAAAGGCAACAAGAACGATACTTTATGGTTCTTATACTCTCTGGCTCTCTGTTCTTCCACTTGAATTGGAGCCTATAAGCTAGCAAATCTTGACCAGTATTTCTGATGTGGCACCACCAGCAACTTCTTTCGCTATACTAGTTCATGACTCTTTTGCTCTTTTCTCATAAGCTAGTAGTTCTAATAGTCTTGGCCATGGTCATAGTTGTGGTGGTAACAGACCATGCTGCACTTTTTGCAACAGGTTGGGATACTTAGAAAAGCGTTGTTAGGGGAACCATGGTAAACCAACATCATCGGCCAACATTGCTAAGATTGAGCTAGCCTCGTCCACCTCTATGTGGCAATCTCTACTACAGATTAGAAGCCTTCCTTCGCTTCAAGGCAGCTCCATTGCCATGGTTGCACAAATTGATAATCCCATTGCCTATTTCTCTTAGGCATTTCTTGGGCCATGGATAATTGACTCAGGTGATTTTGATCATCTACGTGGTAATAGGATCTTCACACTCCTCTTACTTATACTGATACCTTACCTACTGTTACTCTTGCTAATGGAATCAAAACATCCATTCATGGTATTGGTCAAGCTCAGCAATGTCCTTTCTTACCTTTAACTTCTGTTCTTTATGTTCTTGGTTGTCCTTTTAATTTAATATTTAGACAGTTAATTCAATTCCTTCATTATTCCAAGCATATGAAGATACGTGGTTATACTGATGCTGATTGGGTAAGCCCTCCTTCAAACAGACAATCTACTTCAAGGTATTATGTTCTCTTTAGACGTAACATGATATCCTAGAAAAGCAAAAATGAAATTGTTGTTGCTAGATTATGGGCTTGTTTGGATAAACTTATGAAAAAAATACTTTTTTTATATCTATTTTTAGTAGATCTTTTTTTTTAAAGAAAAAAGTAATTTTGCATTTGGATACAATATTTAAGAAGTACTTTCAAATAATAGAAGGACTTTTAAGTTTATTTGGATAAAAAAGAACAAAAACACTTTATTTATATCAAAATTACTGGAAAAGACATCCAAATGCAAGATATGATTAAATTGACTAGCATAATAGCAACGGTTGTAGTTTTCAAATATGTCATGTAACAGTGTCATGGATAACATGACGTGAGGCAATCAAAACATGTCTAATTATATATCGAAAAGCTTAACAACATGTTGCTAATGTTGTTCTATTTTACTTTCTTTAAGTGGTATGGTCATTGAGTTAGAATTCGGTTTAAGGTATTAGGGCACAATGGTTGAAAGTTGCATTGTTTAAAATGCAATTCACAGAACTACCTAGAGACGATATGAAATGTAATTTTTTATAATGGTAAAGAATATTTTTGTCATAAAATTATATTTAAACTAGCTTCTAAAAACAGTGGTAAATGAGGTTTTTTTTTAACTTCTCCTTCTTTTAAAAGTTACATCCAAACATACTTAAAAATGTATAGAAGTACTTTTTTTAAAATAAAAGTGCTTTTTTTAAAAAAATAAGTGTATCCAAACATACTCTATGTGTGGAAGCTAAGTATCAAGCAATGTTCACTGCAACATGTGAACTCATGGTTATGACCATTACTTAGAGAGTTGAACATCTGCGAATCACACCCAATGAAGCTTATATGTAATAATCAAACAGCTCTACATATAGCTTCAAATCCTGACTTTCATGAAAGGATCAAACACATTGAGATTGATTGTCACTTTGTCAGGAAGAAAATTAAATTAGGAGAAATTGCTACTTCATTTGTAAATTCTAATGACCAATTAGAAGCATATGATATATATGTAACCTCTTGAGGGAGAGTGTTAGAATATCTTTAGAATATTTTGTATACATTGTAGAAGTAACTAGTCCTCAAATTGGGGAGTAATCTTAAGACATATTTTAGGACTTCCATTATTTGATTAGAATTGTATTTATTGTAATTAGTGTTGACATTTGACCCTAGTATATATACAGCCTTGTGTGGACTACTTAGACACACAATTCTAGCATACTCTCTCTGATTTTAAATACCGCTAAAAACTTCCTAGAGATTCGTATGAAGAAATATCAAAAGACACCCACAAAATAGGCTTCCATTTAAGAATTTAAATGCCCAAGCTGTAGGCTCTCCATTTAATACATTTTAGCATCATAGAATTATGTCAAAAACAAGTAATTTGTGGCTTGCTAATAATACCAATTAAATTTCTCTTTTTGAAAAAAAAAAAAATCTTGAGAGCAGTGCGAATAACCACCTAGTGGGATAAAACTTGGTTGTTGTTGTAAAAAGAAACACACATATTATACAGAAGAAAAGCGATAAGAAATCCTCCTAAATAGAAAAACAAAAATGAAAATGAGGCAAAGTAACTAAAAAGTGCAACAAATCCATCCAATCTCATTGCATATCCATAAAAAATTCCCATAAAACAACCATGAGCAGAGCACCGAAGAGAAGCCATAAATACAAAACAGATTATTTCATAAGGAAGTCGCCGCCTTACAATGAAAAAATAACTGGGCAACTGTTTCTGAACTAGACCAGCACACGTCCAAAGAAGAGTTGTGTGAGGTCTACGAATCTGGAACCTGTCATTTGCGTTAGTCCTATTATGTACCACTGTCCAAACAAAAGATTGGACCTTATAAGGAGTTTTGGACTTCCAATTAGGTTTTTCAAGGAGGAAACTCTGATGATTAGGTGAATGAGTTAGATGAAAATCAAAAAGGGATTTACATGGAACAAAACCTGCACAAAGTTTGTTCAGCTTTTGCTTATGAATGTCATCAGAGAAAACTTGCAAATATCAACCATCAAGAATTGCTAACATGGTTTAACAATAGAGAATTTAAGTAAAATTCTATCAAGGGGCATTTTTAATATAGGCACCTTTCTAATGTAGGACAAGTGGCCCATTACTTGCAAGAAAATAATTGCAAATACAAAGTACAGTCCATTATTTCATTAGGAATCCAGTAGTATTTACCTTAATAACTAGGAGTTTTGTTCAAGATTGATAGGAAATTGCTTAAGAAGCACCAAGAATCTGGAAGAAGTTCCATATTTAAAAAATGTCCCAACTACTTTCTCTTTGGAATAGAAGATTTCAGATCTAATCTGTCAAGTCAGGGATAAGTGATGATGATCTGAAATCGTCTATTCCACAGAGAAAGTAATAGGATCTGATGTAAGGCAAGTGACCCATGATTTGCAAGACAAACTTCATCAACGCAAAACAAAAGTCCAATTTATATTTCATACTTTCACTAGGAGTCCTGCAGTATATTTTCCTAATTTCATAAGGAAAAGTAGTATGGTTTACCTTATTTAAATAGGAGTTTAGTTGATGTTACTTCCCTAATTCTGTCAGCTGTATTCTTTCCTAATCTACCAAGGAAAGCTTAGTCTCTCTATTTTCCTAGTCTTAGTATTTTTAATTAGAGATTTTACTATAGATTCTAGTGCTTGCTTCCTGACAATTCAGAATTTCAGTCTTAGAAAAGCTTCTTTAGTTTTAGTCCATTTATTCTTCTTAATAAGATCCATAGAATTTACCACCCTCCTCTATATCATTTTCTCCTCAGGATAATTCTCAATATACCACTTAAAGCCACATCCTTCTTCAAATCTGCTTTAAACTAAATTTGAAATTGTCAAGGGTTGACCTTGAGACCACCAAATGAGGGACAATTATAACATTTACTCTTGATCATTTATTCAAATATATTCTATTGTTGCTGAACATTTGGACGGACTTATATAACTTTAAAAATAGTTCCAATGTATTCCTAACTTCTTTTAAACAATAAGTAAAACTGCAAAAATTGTCCTCTTTATATGGCTTGCAGAAAGCAGACTGAAAACAGACCCAAAAAAAAAAAAAAAAGAGATAGTAATTTAGGCAATAGCCAAAAGGTAATATGGCAGTGTCAGATCAACAAGCATACAACACCAATCCAAGGTAAAAACATGCAAAACGCACACCTTCCAATAAGTTAGCTAGCAAGTTTTAGGTGATAAAGGGGCATGCTTCAAACATGAGAAAGCAGGAGTGTTCTTTAGAAATGTAAACATATGATAGACTGTTGCAAAAAGATAACCCCTCACACAATGGTTTAACCAGACAGTCAACAACCAAAACGCAGCATATACTGATCCAGTAGAACAAATATTAAAAAGATGCATTAGAAAGAATTGGTTCACTAGAACATCAGTGACAGCATATACAAACCCCGCTTTAAAGACTTAAATCAATTAGATCTACTCATTTCCTTTTTCTTCCTTTATTGCATTTCTCTTTGGTTCTTCTATTTTATAGTTGCCAAAAAAAAATCAAAGCAATTATCATTTAATTTAAAAGATATGAATAATAAAGGAGTATTAGTCAGTTAAGTCTAGCAAACATAAAAGGGCTCTTTATTAGACCATGCTTTTAGATATTTATCAATTCAAATGAGTAAAAATAATCTTTATCCAGTTTACCCATCATCAGGTGTAATTCCAGCATAAGATGGAAATTTCACTCAGTACCCATCAATGTTAATGACTTGTTGAAGATTTATAGGCTTCATACCACTCTTTCTGCAGATATATGTGTGATGTGCAGATCTAGTTCAGAAACAATAGACCACTAATTTTTGCATTGTAAAGCTACTGTCCTATGGAATGAATTTTTTGGAGATCTTGGTGAGCATTAGGCCTGTTCTACTTTGGAGCAGCTTTTGATGGTTCATTACAAAGGTTTTAGTACAAACAAGTAGACTAAAATCTTGTGACTGGGTAAAGTTTATGCAATTCTTTGGTGCATTTGGTTGGAGCAGAATGCTCCTGTCTTTGAGGAGTCTTTTTGCCCCAAAACTGGTTATGGTATAAGCTTATGTGTATGGATTCTTTTTGGTGTTCTGCCCATGATTGTTTCAAGGGAGTTATTACCCTGTTGTATCTTGCTTTTCTATTTTGATGGATGTCTTACCCTCCCTTAGCTGTACTTTCTCTCTACTCTCTCTAATAAAACTTCTTTTTGTTAAGAAAAAAAAAGAAAATAAATAAGAAATCTATAAAAGTGGATGAGCGATGTACAAATTAATCAAAATTAACTCACATTGCTCCCTTTGGAAGTCGAAAGCTTCCTCGGTCAAGTCTTTTGTTTTGATTGCTATACTAAACAGGATTAATACAAATGACTAGTTGCAGATTTGTAGGCCTGATATTGCTCTTTCCCCAAACATGAGTTATGTGCAGAATTGGCTGAAAAACAGTAGGCTACTTATTTCTGCATTGTAAGGCAGCTACTTTTCTTTGGACAATCTTTATGAGATTCTTTGGGATCACCGGGTGTGTCCCTCCACTTTGGAACATATTTTTGTTGGTTTGTTATCAAGGTTTCGGTAAAAATGGGCTAAAATTTTACGGCTGTGTGCAGTTTGGTGCACCTGGTTGGAGCATAATGCCCCCATCTTCAAGGGTATCTTGTTGCCCCTAAATTTGTTATAGGATAGGATTTTGTTTTTGGCTTTTCTTTGGTTTCTACTCATGGTATTGCATTAAAGGAGTTGCCATTTCAGATACAGAGCGACTTGGCAGCCTTGTGGCATTCTTTAGATTTTTACGTTCCTGCTTGTTGCATCGAGTTTCTTTGTTTTGGTGGATATCTTATCCTACCTTAGTTGTACTTTCCTCTTTCCTCTCTATAAAAAAATTATTAAAAAAAAAAACTATACCTCTGTACCCCATAACAACGGTTGATATGCAGAAACACACTAACACGTTGGACAAAATATTTCAACTAAGCTGTTATTTTCCTTCACATATGCACAGTTATCTAGACATAAAATATACTGTCTAGTTGTCTCTGAATAATGCTTTAAAAAATATAAAATTTAATTATAGTACATATGATATATGAACTTTAATATTAAATATAATTTCACATAGATATTATTAAGCTCATGTCATTTATATCAAAATATTTTCTAGCCAGATCTCAGGATGAAGTGCTGGAAATAATCCAAAGAAAAAGTCCTCAGAAATTATAATTTCATCCTCAAAATTACTTTACTGTGTGATGGATGCACCAATACTAAGAGCCAGTGACATTTTTCAGGAATCAGATTGCAATATAGATTACACTCATTTATAGATCATTTAGAAGATTCTAATTTCTTGAGGCACTTTTGGATCTTGGACCTGCATTAATCCAAAATTTATGCCTGGTAACATTGTTTTTACAGAAACACTGTGTAATATGTCATGTATGTGGTTGACCAATTCACCCAATCTATGACTTTGGCTAGACAGAATCACCTTGTGGGTTGTGCATCACTTTGTCCAACATATTAACGGACAGTACATCCATATGAACTATATCACAAATGTCCATGCCCTTCCATTCGTTAAGATCTATAAAGAGTTATCTAACGTGTCAAGAATTTGTAAACCTGATATAAAAAATACTTGCCTTGGGATCAATAACCTTCAAATATATATTGATAGACCTCCTACTACCAAGATTTACAAGAGGAAGAGTAGGAAAAGAGGAGCTGGAATGTCCCACATGGTTAAGAAGGGTGAGATGGGAATTTTGGGGAATATTCATGCAGTAAGAGTGGAGCATAACAGAATTGTTGATGTGGCAGAAAAAGACAGCAAATGTGATTTAGTTAGTGGGATGAATATTGGGGGGGGGGGGGGGGGGAGAGAATTGAAGAAGGGAGAGAGGTAGGCAATTTGTGAGTAAAGGCTTTGGGACCCTTTTGAGGTAGGAGAGGTTGCAGGTCTCTCGGATGACTTGTGGTTATTTTTTTTCGGTTTTATGTTTCTGTGTTTTCTTGGAGTTTTTTCTGTTGGCTGTAAGTGAGGAAAGAGTCTTATCTGTGAATTGAAGTCTGTAATTAGGGATTTTTCCCACTTTCTGGAATCAAATATTTGGGTTTTTCTAATTACCATATAAGCTCTCTAATTTTGGGAGAATATGCAAAACAAACCATCCAGCTCCCTCTTCTCTATCTTAAAGTATTATGGGCATAAAAGGTAAACATTTACAACCTAAACAAATAGTTCATTATAGAGAGTGGAAAAATTACAAACAAGAGGCAAGATGTCCTCCAATCACACACATGGTAATCATTACTTTTAAATGAAGAGAGTCCCATTCATAAAATCTTTTAAGCTACAAACAGATTAATAGGATCCAGGATCCATCATACCATCGAGCAAAGGTAAATATTCTTACAACATGGTTTCTTCACAGGCATGAAACAGAAGGACGGAGTATCACATAAACCAAGAATCAACTAACAGATAATTTAGAGACTTCAAATTGATGCTTCAGAATTTTATGTTTTGGCCATTTCTAAGATAGAACATTGACAATAATTGCTTGGTTTTGTTCCAAAATATTAAAAAATAAGATTTAGTATTAAGTTTTTAAGTTTTAACTGCTTTTAAGAAAAAATAGAAATTAGCCAGAAGGAAAATCAGAAACTGTTGCTATGAAAGATTCAATGCATTCGAACAAAAAAGTAACTTGTTTCAAAACAAGTATGTCCAAAATGTAGCTCGCTTGGGCAATGGGCAGACATGTATTGTGGTAATCTTGAGTCAAACTTTATTCAAAGTAAACTAAGAGGGCATAAGCATGAGAGTTCCACCATTAACTTGTTTTGATCTCTTGCATTAACATAGTTCACAAGAACTCACAATTCTCCTTCAGTAAGCAATTAAGATTAATTGATTCTTTAACAGCCCGAACATGATTTAGGGTCTGGGTATATCTATTTTACTAAAATGCAAGTAGAAATTTAACCACAGATCAACCTCCAGGTAAGTTTTGAGCCCAAATTGAAATAAGGTAGTTCAGAAAACAGACTACTTGCTCAAGGAAGGGCATGCATTCAAAGCATGATATTTGAAGCATAAAATCACTGATGTACAAGCCAACCACCACAGCCACCTCTGTGGATATATCCAGAAAACCACTCTGGCTAAAGCTGACCAGATGACTTAGAAAAGGGGATATTCTAGATGAAGGAAGAAAGAATTACAATCATCTAACTCAAGTGATACATTCCATATCACTCTATATCAAATCCCAATGGGGTTTTTTATTTTCTTCTGTTTCTCTTGGTTACTACACAATTACCTTTGAACCACATTCCATATTCTAGAAAGGAAAAAAAAAAATAATATGAATTATAAAGGACCATACTACTTCAGTTTGAGCACTCAACAATAACAACAACACAAGCCTGTCAGTTTGAACACTCATCTGGACAAATTCTGTCTCATTACCATAGAGTAGCAAATAAAATGTCTCACTTCACATATTTTAGTATTTACACTGGCCTAACATGGTTACATAACATAAAGAGCATAATTGAGCGGCATGAATTTTAAAGAAGTTATCATATTCCATGCACCATGGATAGAGTTTGAATACTTTGCTTTCCCATCTACCATAAAAGTTCATTACCCAATATATCTTTCCTTATCAGTCATTACTGATTACAGTCCATACGTAAGTTACATAAGGGCAGTTACCTGATTCTCACCAATCATAAAATCCACCATCAAAGTGAGATATTAGAAGAGTTTTTAACAAGATTGTAATTTGTAAATATTTCTCTAAGCATGTGGTTTTGTATATCTTCAACAAAACTTCCTAAACTAAATTCTTTAACAATACCTTACATTTTAAAACCCTAATAGATAGAAACAAAAGGGAAAAGAATATTCATAGAAATGATATCTAGCATTCATTTCATGCATTGCATACATATCAATTATATCATGCATTAGTCACATTAGCATTACCTTCATGTTGACATTTTATATTTATAACAAAATTTAGGAATTAGGAGAAGAGTTAGCTTATGAGTAGGCTCCCAACACAGTACCAGAGTGCTAAGGGACTCTTTAGTTCCTTAATTTTGATGACCCAGGTGAGTGGATAAATTTATAACAATGCAGTTTCATACAAATATTTATAAAATCCTCTTCTTGATTAATTATACGGCACATTCTAAAATAACAAAAGAATTATTGTGATATTTGTTACAAATTTAGTCAGAAACAAGTCGCCCTTGGAGACCAAATGTAGAACTTAAGGCTCCCCCTTACATTTTGAGAGTCTATGATAACATTATGTGTATAAAGAAGAAACATTTAATTTGTTAACCCTAAAATGAATATTTAAATTTCAAGCATGCTTCAGACAAATGGTAAATATATACCACAAAATAAAAAAGATGTAGGAAGAGTAGTATATTTTCCACCATGGTAAACGGTAAACCTGACTAGCGCAAAATGGCATACCCAAAAAAGCCGCAAATTCAGACCCGGCATTTGCATGCAAATAGCTTACTAGAATCTTGAACCTACCATTTTCTCGTTGATGTTCAAGTCAAGTAATCTGACTCAATGATTCAGGGGAGCCACTTTGAGGAACCCAGCCACCGGGACCACCTTTAGCCCGATACTCTCAAACCCACTACGCCTTTTACTCCATGCCTCCGCTCGCGAAACCCACTTCTGAAGATCAACTATACCGCACCATAAAATCAAAACTCGAACTTGATCAAACTAATCTGCGCCAAAAAATAAAAAAAAAAGCACCAAACAAAGAAACCTAGAATGAGAAACCCGGAATCGAGAAATTCAGCTACGATGATGCAAAAGATTAAACCAACGATTCGGATGGAGATAGAAATATCCTCTTTTGGGAAGAGGAAGAGCACGCAGAAAATGAAAGCGAACATGCAACCTGCACAAGGTTTCCCGCGCGCGCAGAGACACAGCCGTGTGATATAGCACTGAAGACTGAACCCTAGTGCGGCGAACGGAGGAGGTTCCGATGAAACAGCAAAAATCGAAGCCAACCGGAGATGACCGGAACTATCGCCGGAGAAATTTCCCGAAGGAGACACTTCGCCGGAGATAGCGACAAATCGGAAAACGACCGCTAAGAAGTGAAGTCCTACATTACGAAGGGAGAAGCAAGCTAAGCTAGATGAAAGATACAGTGCGCAGCTCTCCAATATTTTCGTATGTGTTCCTCTTGTGTCTACCGTACACGTGTCTTACTTTCATTGATCGGCATCTGTACAGTTCGGGTGTATCCCCGGGAGAATCTGGACCGTTGAAGGTATTAAGGGAATACGTGAGTAGTTGTGCATCAGAGTAAAGCTCACAGTATCAGGTTGTTTTGCCACGTGTTGTAACTTAATAGGTTAATGTGTGCTTCGTGTTTTGTGACATGGCATGGTGTAATTGGCACGTGGTGAAGGCACACGTGTACCCATTTGGTTGTTGAGCCAGGAAAATGCCACCTGTAAAGAATATTTTATTTGAATACATGTACAGGAATGAATAATTTTAAATATTTTTTAAAATTACGTTGATATTATTTTAATTTTTTTAAAATTATTAATATTAATTTAATTTTTAAATTTGATGAAAAGTCACATCAATCAATGTAAGGAAATGAAAATATGTAAATAATTCATTTATTTTTATACTTTTGTCCTAAAAAATATTCAATCAAACTAAAGGTTAAATATTTGACAAAATTTGTTGTGATACAAAATATGAGTGAAAAATCTTACCAAAAAAATATTAGTTAAAAAACTAAAAATTAGTGTGAATTTTAAGTGAACAATTGACAAATTTAAAAACTTTTCGTTGCTAACAACTAACGAGTCTCTTGGGTGTCATAATTGATGGTGTTTGTTTCACAGCAACAAAACATAAAATTCCGGCGAAATCTACTGCCAAAATTTTCCCAAGAAATCTTTGAAAAAACAAATTTGAATGGAAAAATTCGCCTTCGTGTAACTAGCGGCGTAACATGCCTATTGCCTTCCATCACCATCTGTAACTACACTCGTCATCACATGTAGCAACAACACTAAAATACCTTGAAGCTAATTGATTGATTTTGTCAAGCTTGGCAATCACTTTGAGTGTGACATTTAATGGCTTCCCAATTACATGATTTTTCAAATACTTTGTGCAAAACGACCCATCAGCTTCACCCTTATATGGCTTCCAACATAGGAAGAGTAGGCCTTCCTTGAAATTCATCTCACCAATGATTGAAATTTTCTATCAAAAATCACTCAAATAAAAAAGGAGCTGCTCATAATCAAGTAGGGTTGGGTTTAAACTGATTTAAACCTCCACCTAATATTTTAACTAGATTTTTTTTTTTGTACTCGAACCTAACTCTAAATCTAAGCGTACTTGATCATATTTGGATTAGTGTATGACTCGAATAGAATAGAGTCAAGATAAGGTTGACTCAAAATTTGAATATAGTTTATATTTTAACATGTTTAACTAATAAATTAAGTTAAAAAATTTTAATTTTTAAAAAAATAAAACTTAAAATATATTTTTTTAATGTTTAAGTAATAATATGATAATATTTGCATAAATCTAAAAACTAAATAAGAAATAATGTTTTAAAAATTAAATTGGGCCAACCTAAACAGTGAACCAAATGGCTCAAATCCAATCCGAAAATGCACCAGTTCATTTCTTTAAAAAACTTAGGCCTGACCCAATTTTTCATTAAAATCAAGCCTTACATGACTCAATTAACTCTAACGTAAGCCACGTCAGATAGTCAAATTGAGTATTGAGCACCCGAAAACAACCCATAAAACAAAGGGAAAAGAGCTTTGCTCCAGTCCAGCATCATTTGTGATTGCGTAAGAGGGTCTCACAAAACCCATTTGGTCAAATGAAGGCCAGAATCGGACTCAAGAAGCCCACTAAATGCAACTCCATCATGAACTAGTCATTCTGACGAAACATGTTTATTGATCTTATGATATCCGGGCTTGTAGGACCAAAAAAAAAAATGATATCTGGGTTGCTACTTTTGTACACTTCCGTATAAGTCTGTTGGAAACATGTTGCTGTAAAATGTATGCACTATTCTAATACCCAAAAAAAATAAAATGTATGCACTATTCTAGAAACAACTACCTCCACAAATGCCTTGAAGAATGACCTCTGAGGAAATAAACTTGTAGTGGCTATTGATGGCAAGAGACCCACAAAATCACAGAGGAAGATAAAACTGAAAGCTTTAATTTTATTTATTTCTTTTTTCCTCTCTTCCTTGTAGGGATTTTATTAGAAGGAGAAAAGATAGTGCAAGAAAGATAAACTGCCAAATTTGATGCCATGTATAGCTTTCTCAGTAACTTCCGCAGCTTTCAATACATTAGAGCAGGCTGCATTTATAATGGAGAACAATATATAAACGGTCTTTCTCATCCTTTGTATGGGGCACCTTTCTTTTTGTGAAGCCACATTGGCTAAGAATTATAAGTTACCAAGAGATGATATAACCTGATATTTGGGACATGCAAGAAGTGCAAATTCCATTCTCTAAATCTATGGAGGTGCAAATATTAAATGAATATCCATATACTCATATATATATATATATATATATATATATATATATATATATGACTAATCTTTCCATATACATTTCTAATTTATAGTACATCAGTAAGATACATCTGATCCAGTAGCATTTCTGAATCACATCCAACTGACCACATAATAAGGGCTGAAAGATTTAAAAATCAAACAGAGTATTAAGCATAGACAACATGAAAACCATGTTTGTTTAATTTATTAAATTAAAGAGGGGTAGAGAGCACACATATACTTAACATCTTTGGGGGAAAAATCATTGCATTACTAGCAAATACCTGTCACAAGCCACAAGATGCAGTTCAAGTGCACATTCAACAGTGATTAACAGCCAAGAATGACTTAATTAGTCTTCCTTGACTGGTTTAAGGAGTCTTGGTATTGGTTCGTAGTAGTAGGTTACAAGGAATTATTATATATATTGGATTTAACAGTTATTTGTTATATTGGGGTTGGGGTTGGTTTGAGAAAATCTTAAGTAAAATATGTATTTTATTATGGTCAAGTGATGATTCACCAAAGGCCAACAAAGCTATTACTTTTTTTCATGGGGACATATTATTGAGAGAACATCAAAAAAGAAAGTAATAATACTTTTTTCAAAATTGCTATTTGGCACGAAACCTTTTTTTATAAAAACAAGTTACGAATGATGTGGCATAAAATAAATAGAGCAATTTTAAAAGCAATTAAACTCTCTCTGTAACATAAATCAGGCCGAATAAAAAAATTGAATAGACCTCATTGATTCGTACTCATTTTTAAATTTCTTTGTGTAACATTTATCAGTCTCCTGATTTTTTTTCTTACATCTGTAAGTTTGAAACTTCATACAGGACTATTAATTAGTGCAACATCTTTATTCCACTCTCACAAAAAGAAAAACAAGTGCAAATAGAAAAATACAAGGTTTTCCCACATGCTCAAGAAAATTGACCCCCCCAAAAGAAAAAGGTGGAATAATAGAGGGCAAAAGTCTTCTTAAATTTCACAGAAATTGTGTAGCCACAATCTAAGGTGACAAGGCTCAACAAATTGGTCAATAAGTAATGTTGGAATAATGGAACTTAAAAGGAACCATTCATTTGTGCTCCAAATCCAAAGCACCAAATGGATTAGGATGCGCAAGTCCCAACCAACTGCGATACACGTAATTGTAAGAATTTTTCCCGCACGTTACGCTCTTTCCATATTGGTAGTTAGTTCCTTCAAACAATATTGAATGATTTATTGCGCACACTCTACACGCTAACCGTAGCTATATTTAATGTAGCAACCTAACTGTAGACTACTATCATTGTAATTATCAATATCAAATTTAAAATAAATTATATATATAAATATATAATATAATAATCAACATTTATTTATATATTATAAGTCAAAATAATATAATTTAATATATATATTACTTAATTTTTAAACTTTATAAAATTTTTTAAATTTGATTTACTTCATTAATTAAATTTTTTTATCTATCCGTTAGATTGATGAACTCTTAAGTAAATTTTTTCTATTATTATTTTTTAATTAATTTAGAAATTAAAGGCAAATATGCCATTTTACTATTTATTATTTATTTAAAAAATAAACAACCCATAAATGATAAATTATTATATTTTTTATTTATTTTCTCAATTTTTCTCTTATTTCTTTATCTAACGCGTTCTCTCTTTAATTTTCCATTTTTTTCTCTAACTTCTTGTTTTAACTTTATCACTTTTCTATTTTAAAATTTTATCATTGCTTTTTTGTTTTTCTGGACACATGCAACGCAAGAGTTGTTAAAGGGGCTTTTGACCGGAATATAATGTTCAATTTCAAAGCTTCTACCTTCATTTTTTGGTCAACAACTTCAAAGCTACTGCCTAAGTACACCCATTTTAAAGTTATAACTGCAATGCTGTCCATTTTGCCGAGGTTTTTTTCTTTTAAAGATTCATATGGATAGCGCGTAATATAGTACGAGCAAATTTTATAATATTTTTTATATATTTCATATTTGTAATAAACCATATCATAGTTGTTACGAATAAAATTTACAATTTTAATGTGTAATTACTTCAATAAATGAGAAACATGTAGTCAATTCAGTTTAAAATTAAAAAAAATTCATAATTTAAATTTATATTACATAATTTTAAAATATAAACGAAATAAACATGAAGTTTTATATTGAAAAAAAGGCAAAGCAAAAAATAATAATTGAGAAATGTTTTTTTTTTTGGTTACCTTCTTTTCTCTTTTATGTTTTTTAATCTTATTATTTTTAATATATCGGTGCTATGATTTTAATTAGTCGTTGGCATGGTTGCTATAACATCAAGAAAATATTAGTATTACGACAGTTATGCTTGGAAAAAACAAAAAAAAAAAACAAAGATTCAATGCATATTCAACTAGAGAAGGTATTGATTGTTAAATACATGCATCTGGTCACATATATGTTCATAACATGTCATCATTCTTTGTTGGCCCTGAAGTTTTCATTAGTGGAGTAACTACGTACCTTGACGTCCAAGAGTAGAAATATAATTGTTTGCTTTATCAACGTTTATATAATCACAAAATCTATCCAAGTTTAATGATAATTAATCATGAGATATGCCTTTAATTAGTAGTGTAGCTTTTTTTTTTTTCCTTAAGAGTGAGTTTGATACGAGAGTAAAAATATATGAATGAATTTTACATGTAATTTTATACATAAAATTAAATCATCTATGAAATTTTTGTCCGTTTTCCTCTTTTATCAAATAGACACTAAAAAAAAAGTTTAAGAGAGAGGAAGCTATCTCATTCTAAGGTTAGACATGTCACACGCTTCAACAAAAACAAAACTTATAACTAGTGATATTTATAGATGGTATACTAATAAGGATTTCAACAAGATTTAGATCTAAAATTTTTAAGTATATGCAATTCAATCTTACTAATTAAATCAACCCTCGTTGATCTTTGTAGTGTAGTTTGTTTGTAGTATCACCCTAAAATAACTTATATAGAACATAAAATGAAATACAACATAAGTAATTAAGATGAATGTGTCCCGATACATATTTTAGTTTATTGCCTCATGTATCAGTTTTCCACCTTCGTGACATATGCACCGTATACTATATGCATGCTCATTATGAATGTGAATATTCAAAACAATGTGGAGCGTTTTTAAAAATTTAATTAAAATTATTATGTACATACTATTTTTTCCAATGCTAGATTATATATATAGTGAATGAATTTTAAATCAGATTTAGTATTATAACTATCAATTTCTAAACAACATTTTTGACTAGTTTGCAGTGTGGAACCAATTTTGCAGTTGTTTAATAATTTATCTAATGTGAAAATATGCATTAATTTTAGACTTATTAGTCTTACAAATGCAATCTAATTTTTTTTTACGTCAAGCTTAGTAAATTTAAATTTATTAAAGTTTTATACATTTCACAACCTGTCAGTGAATAAAATTATGTTTGTATAAGTGTTCTTCTCATGATAATATAATTAAGATTTTTGGTATAATAGCTTTTATAACAAAGTAATCATGAGTTGAATCTTCTTTATATAATAATAATAATAATAATAATAATAATAATAAGAAAAAGTTGATGCAATTTACTTTGCATATTATTGAAACAGTTTTTTTATTTATTAAATAGATCAACTCAACTAAAGTTTTCAAATTGAAAAATGATTATAGTAGAACATGTTATCATTTTACTTACTATACATTCTTTTGTCTTTATCTCACGCATTCCCCGTCTTAAAATTTTTACTTTATTTTGCTAATCCATATATATTATATAGTGTCCACTAAGTAAAAATAAAAGTAAAAGAATAGAAAATGAAATAATCAAAAGAAGAAAAGATAATATATCTAGACTAATGTTTAAAATAAAAAAAACAGCATGTCAGTTTTCACTTTCTCATGCACTCATTTTAACTCGTACCTGCAAAGTAAACACACCTCATTAACATTTTCTACTATGGAAAATAACATTTTCAACTACGGAAAAACAATGGGTTTTATACATTCCTTTCTTCTTTCACTACAAATCATTTTATTGTATTTTATTTTCAATTCATATCATTTCATTTTTTTTTTATATTCTGTTCAAAACTGAGCAATTAATTGATTTCTAGATGATTTGAATTCAGCCCCACATGTTTGTCTGCTCTGAAAGTGCTTCCAACTCAGGTCCTCTGCTGCTTCCTCTTTCATACTACCTCAGCAAACACAGCTTTATAGAATCTTCCATTCACTGAGTTTGAACAATCTGATACAGTATTCGAAATAGTAGTGCCGCCCCCCAATCCTTACTCGCGACTCGTTCTGCCCTGTTTGGCTCAGCAAAGTTGTCATGCTTACGTCCTCTGCAGCAGCCACACCGGCTCCTTTCACACCAAACAACTCCTAATAAGTCAGTAACCCCCCCCCCCCCTAGTCCAACGCATCCAAATTAATTGCTTTAATTGCTGCAGCAGTCACTCACGCTTGTTTTACAAGAAACCCAAAGTCACAATCGCAGTGTGTGACATAAAATATGTGCACATTCATTCAGAAAATGTCAACTATATATCACAAAGTGTCTCCTCGCACTCTCAAGCCACCAAAACCAAAAGCAAGAAGCTTACCCTTTATAAATACCACACCCCTCTTAAGTCTCCTAGAGTTCTATATATTCCACTGCTTTCTTTTCTTCTCTTTTCAAGCTCTCACATCCATTTCCACAGCTAGTTGTTAATTGGTTTTCTTCTGCAATTGATCATCATCATCATGAAGAGAGGAAGATCAGAGGTTGATAGCATATCCATGGCCAATTGTTTGATGCTGCTTTCTCGTGGAGGTGACCAATTTGAGGCCACCTACTCCTCTAGCTCCTCCCCCAACAACCGTGTCTTTCAGTGCAAGACCTGCAACCGGCAGTTTTCTTCGTTTCAGGCCCTTGGTGGCCACCGTGCGAGCCACAAGAAGCCAAGGTTGATGGGAGGAGATGGAGATGGAGATGTTGATGCCCAGTTCCTCCATGGCTCGCCCCAAAAGCCCAAAACCCATGAGTGCTCCATTTGTGGGTTGGAGTTTGCAATAGGGCAGGCCTTGGGTGGCCACATGAGGAGGCACAGAGCTGCAACTTTGAACGGAAACTTGCAGAGTTCTACCACTCTGAGTAGCAGTAGTGGCGGTGGTGGCAGCAGTCTTGATTCTTCAGCAGATCACAGGAAGAAGCTAGCTGATGACAGCAAGAGAGTCTTGGTTTTGGATTTGAATTTGACACCATTAGAGAATGATTTGGAGATTTTGAAGATTGCAAAGGCAACTCCTTTGGTGGATTATTTCCATTGAATTCTATTGGGTGTTAATTAAACACTTGGGAGGGGTAGTAATTAGTGTATCATAGGTAGAAGAGTGTTTTTTTTTTTTTTTTTACATTTTTCTTTGCTATTTTCATTTTATCTTGTGGTGACCACACTGCATGTAAATTTGTTCATTTCTTGGGCATAAGAACATGTTATTCTGAGTCAAAGAAAGATGTTTGCACAATTTGTAAACTGTGTAACTGGGAAACATATTCACTGCAAGATGATCTCTAGGCATTAATTAACCAAGCCAATTGAACTAACGGACTAATCAAGGATTCTTCTATTTTACAAATTAAATACGCTTAATACTTTACACATATACTAGTTTTAAGAAAATATTAACTGTTTTTTTATGAATGATTCTTCCTTAATTTGTCACTTTTTTATTTTCATTTTTGTTTGTAAAATATCATTTGGCATTGTTATTGCTTTTGAGGTTGCTTCTTTTTAGTGTTGGGTAACAAGTTTAGGAAGGATCAAATGCTTTTAGAAACCCTGTACCAAAAAAATACTTTTAGAAACTGTTGTACAGTAACAGTTAAAACCTCACCTTGTGTTCAATATGGGGAATATACCAAAAAGAAAAACTGTTTTTTTAACTCCAACAATTGTCTATTTCTAATATAAGTCCTTATCCACTTAGCTCCATTGTGAATATTATTACTTTTGGTTTTAGTATTTTCTTTTTCAACAATAAAAGTCACAATTTTGTGTTTCTGGTGCCTTTTGAAAGCCGTAGGTGCTTTGGAAAAGTACCTGGGAGGATTTTTTTATAAAGTTATAGTGGCTATCGAAAACATAAAATACCTAAAAAGACCTTGACCTTTTATAAATTCTAACTTTATAGTTCCTTAATTATCATTTAGACTAATATAATATCTATTAAATTTTATAATATCCACTCTTGTAACTTTAGATACATATATACAGTAGATATACAATAATTTCTGCCAACCACTTTTTAAAAATTCATAGTATTTCCAACCAAGGAATTAACCATATAATATTTATTTTTTAATTTTAAATTCTCACAATAACTATACAGTAATGCTTGCAAAACAAATCAATAATTAATATATAATACACAACACTTCTATTACATTTTTTTGACAAAACTGTATATTGAATGTTGTTTATCAGTAACTTTTCAACATTACTTACAAGCGTTCTTTCACTATAGGGTGTTCATATTTTACAGTTTGTCTGTATTTTGGCTGATAAAACTTTAATAAAATATTCATAATTCCCACGTTTTTCGTATAGGTTAATATTTTTCCTTTCATAGTATAGAATTGAAATGGATTAAAAAATTGATGAGATCCACTATTCTTGGTACCTTGTGCATGATGATATTATCAACACAACATGTAATTAAATTGTTAGAGATATAAATTATTTATAGGTTGTCGATAACTCAATTTTTTAACAAAGGTGATACTTTATATGATATTAGATACCAATCACGCCATATATGTATAATGATGTCAGGTTTAGTTTTCTGAAATGAGAGTAGAGGAAATGAGCTAGAAGTATATTTAGTGGTTACTATATAAAGAAAATGGTATTTTCCTTCATTTCCTTTAAAATGAAAGGAATACTCATTTAATAGCATCCATAATTATTTCAACTTTTATTTTATCTTTTGTAAGTATTTAAAACGAAACAAGTATTTTTTGTTACTGCCATCATTTTTAACTTCACTGTCACTGCCATAACTACTATCACTACCATCATGCCACCAGCTTTTTCTTTTTTCTAATTACCATGTTAAACATTATAAGAAAAATGATTCCATTGTCATTCCAATGAATAAAAGTTATTCAAATCATAGGAGTTTTATCTTTATTGTCTTTATTCTTTTTAATTAAATTCAACACCAGGCTTATATGTTGACATGTATTTTGCTTATGCTAAAAGCTGAAAAATCTTGTGGATGTAAGAAGATATGTTAGAGATATTAATCCACCTAACATTTTAAACTTTCAAAAAACATAACATAAATATAGGTTGTTTATGATACTGAATTTATTTGTTCATTTTTCAAACGTTTTTGGTAATATTTGCTATGAATCTATAATGATATGAGAATTCGATCAATTCCTTGCAAATTAAATATTTAACAAAACCTTAAGCGTGAAAATGAAAACAACTGATTTAGATATCTTTTTATATCTGATAGTATTTGACCAAAGACATGATGAAGGTTGCATCTCTGACTTGTCTTAGCTATATGGCATTGGCCATCATATTCAATGTAAATAAGCTAATATATAACTAATTCACTTCTCGAACTTACTTACTGATTTCACTTAATACATAATAGATCCTTATATGTGAATCACCACATTCTCTCTCTCTCTCTCTCTCTCTCTCTCTCTACATATATATATATATATATATATATAAAGGAAATTTTCCAAATACCAGTGCCGTGCACGTCAATGCGGAAATACATTAAATCTTATCTTAGCGGCCAACATCTAGAAGTTGTTTTATTGTAATCAATTTTATTTCATTCATTACTATTATTTCAAAATTTGGTATACTATGATTCAAGTAAATCTTATTTATAATATCAGGAATTTAAATCTTAAAGTCACCAATTTAAAGAGAAGTTACCTGGTCATCATCTCGGTCGAGAATTACATGGGCGTTGATTTGCATAATTTTCTTACAAGAAAAAAAAAAGACAATTTTATCGCTTACACAGTGGTTGGTAGCTAGAGTTAGCTGAGTAAACTAAAGCGCAGACGACCTACAATAAGTTAGACCAAAAACATGGTAACCATGTGCTTCACATGTGTTTCTGTTCATACTGTTTCTTGGCTTCTGTCTTCAGTTTTCCTCTTTTCCTTTTTCTGTGCTTTCCTTTTTGCCAGTTACTCATTCTTTTTGGTTGAATGTTATCCAAAAGTGTTACCATTTTCTTTGGAATATTACCCCACAGTTGATGGCAACAAATTTAGATACTACTATAAATTATTACAGCAAGTATACACACACATATCTCTACACATAGTTGTCCAAAGAGTTAGAATTTCTGCGGATGGTATTTCTACGTACAATTATTATTATGAAATTAATCTTTTGAATAAAGTCACGATTAATTTTTGACTAAAAAGTCTTTTTAATATAAGTGCTTATCTTAAAGGTTCAAATTTTATTTTTATTTTTTCTAAAATCGTGATTCGTTTCCCAACACGCACAATTCTTGTTGATGGTGACAAATTCTGATACAAGCACAGGTTACACCAGGTAGAGACACGAAGCTATCCAGAAAATCATGTGCTTTTCTTTAATTCCAACCATAGAAAAAAGACAAAACGTAATTGACTACATACATGACCCTAATAACGTTTTTATCTGCAATGGAAGGGATAGCAAGTCTGACGTAGTTTGGGCAAAGTTTACTTTGGTTAATTAATTAACCAGCAAATCAACAATGTCTGTGGTTATGTATATTAATTATATAGTGTAACTAATTACAGTAGACTTTTGTTCGCAGTCATCATCGTTATTGTTATCATCATCAGTTACTGTCAAAGTTTCTCATTAGCAATTTCCTTCATTTTGCAAAGTCAGGTCGCATTCTAGACTTTGTATTAAGAAAAAAATTACAAGTAGAGAAGTTTCATAATAAATCATAGTACATTTATTGGACCCCCCCAGTAAATGACAAATTGAGAAAAAAAGGCTGTTCTTGGATGTCTTATTAAAATAAATGAGAACAATGCGTGGGAAAATATTATGTATATTTATTTCATAATAACTATCTGAACATTTTAGTCAAAGAGGATTAAAAAAATGTAGAGTGATTATTTAACCATGTCGGCTTGTTAAGATCTAGAACTTCAAAAATCATCAATTCTTCCAATTTTTTTTATTATCAAACACATGTTACTTTCATAAAATAATTGAGGTTGTTTTAAATGAAACATAGTGATTAATTGTTATTTTGTATATTCTAAATCTTAATATGCCACCAAAGGATGGGTAAATGATAAGCGGAGAGGTTTCTAACTTGATAGTAACAATTTTAATCTTTGTCACGGCCACTTGTTTTTTGATGGTGGTGTAAGTCTGCTGTAAATGTTTGCTGAACCCGTAAACTTGCTTTGACCTTAAATTGAGATCTATATAAAGTTTTTAGTATAAAAAAATCTTAATATATGATATTTTATCACTTTTTTTTAAAGATAAAATAAAGTCCTTCCTTAGTTTTGCTCTAGAGACGCTGGTTATTTTGGACGGACATTGATGAAACGGTGATACGGGAAAAAAAAGTACAGAATGAACAAAAAGTAAAACAACTTGTTGAGAGAGTTTGATGAAAGGTAAAAGATTCTAGAAATAGAAGTGTGTACTGGGCGATGGGTATAAGCTGGTTGGTAGCTTGCAAGACTTTGTTTAGTACAGCTGGGATCCGAGTAGTTTGGTCTAACTTTTCCTAATAAGCTGCTTTTTTTCTTTTTTGCTTCTTGGTCAAGCTGAATCACTAGTTGACCTCCCTATTCGCGTTTCACACGAGCCTCTTGAGATTTTGTGATTTGGTAATTTAATTTGTACTAGTCTTCAAGTTGAATATGACCAAATTTATAATATATTTGAAAATAACTTAATTTTAAAAAAATTGTTTTTTAAAGCTCTCATACAAAATTTAATTATAAATTATTTTGATTATAAAATAAAATAATATAAATACATATTTAGTTTGTAAATGAAAATTCATTTTTATGACTTGATACTTATACAGTTACACGGGTACTTGAGGCTTATCCTGTTGTATCTATACATAAGATGGGAAAAGATTTGTATTATCTCCTACTTTTTAACAAGAAGAGGGTGTCTAATTATAAAAGACAAAGATATTAGTTAATAAAAGTTAATTTATTTAATTGACTTTTTATTTAATAAAAATTTATAATTTTATTATAAAATTTTATTAAAGTCAGTGTTTTATTCTTCTGATTTTAAAACGAACAGAGTTTCTCTTCTGATGCCAAACTTTTTTCTATTAAAAAAAAAGATATAAAGTGATTTTTAATAAAATTAGTTAATTTCATAACTAATTATAATCGATTTTTTTGATATAAAATTTGTGTATATATTTTTTTGTAACGGAACAATATTTAAAATTTTTTTTAATTAAATAACCTCATTTAAAAGAGATTTTCTTGAAGAGAATTTTTTAAATATGTGTCTGTTTTTATAAAATTTTAAGTCTTGACTTTTTGAAATAACTTATTCTTTGATATCATTGTTTAAAAAAAAGAAAAGTAAATGGTAAGTACGTATTTTCCTATAATTAAATTTTGAGAGGAGAGGTAGATTGACGTGTAAAAAATAGAAGAAAATATATGAAATGACAAGTATGACTAAGCGCGCATGAAAGTTTAATAATAAATAAATAAACAAGAAAAAGTAAAATAAAAATGAGTCGGTATCCGCCAACCGCAAAAGGAGTACTTAAAGCGACGGCGAGTAATCAAAACGACAGCAGCTGCGTGGCCTTGTTGTGTTTGTGGCTGGACGGTGGTGCGGAAACTTCGAAGTAACATGACAGAAAGCGATACAAAGGAAGTTGCAGCAGAAGAAGTAGCTCCTCAATTCAATAGTAATAGTTAATACTACGCCAAGTCAACGAGCCTCCCACGATCGGTGCAGCAAACTGCCAAGATGTGGCAATATTGACTTTTCACAGCCCTTCTTTGACTTGTTTGTTCTTTACTTAACAACCATGGAGAATTCTCCATGTGTCTATCTTAAGAAAGTTTTTATGGCAATTCTATTTAGTGATATCCAGAAGAAATTATTAGATGTTCTTCTAGTATCAATTAGCATTATATTTTATTTACTTATATTTTAATATCTTAATATTTAATAATTAAAAAACATATTTTTAAGGTAAATTTAATTATTTTAAGAATTAATTATTTTATCTTGATGAGTATATTTTTTTTCTTTAAACATGTATTTTTTAATTATTAAATATTAATATATCAAAATAATTAAATAGAGCATAAGTTTAATAACATTTTAAGAGTATATAATAATATTTTGTTAACGAAGATTAGCTCAAATAATAAAATCAAATTACTTATCTTCAAAGGTCGTGTATTCGATTGCTATTAAAACTTTTTATTAATAGACAATATATAAATATTATTATAAACTTTCATCGACGCTTATGTCAAATTCAAAATGAAATAACCTTTTTTTTCTTCAAACTTTTTTTCATGAAAAGTATTGTTATTATCCTTTGAGTTTTTCATTCAAATTTAAAAAGAATAGTTAAAATAATTCATGTAAATTAAACTAATAAAAAAGTTATCATGTTAAGCAAACTAAATTTAAAGTTAACATAAAATAATTTAAGCGTAACTAATTTATATCTATATTATTTAGATTTTAAGTCTTTTCCATTTGTTTCTAAATACAACTCTGTCATTGCAAATATGTTTTTCTTTCAGTTCAAACTTACTTCACGTATTATACATTAAAATTAGTTAAGTCTATGCAAGAATTATTGTTCTGAAAAACTACCTTCATCTATATTCTTTTTTTTGGTAAAATTTTTTTTTTTTACCTTCATCTATATTTCTATCAACTAAAAGAAGAAGGGGTGTGGTATATTAAGATTTAAATTTACTATCTCCTTTTTCTGTCTTTAATCATGCTCTCCCGATTAAATGTTAATAACTTAAAAAAATCTCATTCTTAATTAATAATCACTTCTTTCTAAATTAAAATATTTGTTTGCAGAATTGTCAACATTCAATTAGAAAATAAGATTGAAGATAACAAAAAGAAAATAGAAAATTTGAATCCGGTATATTAATAATGGCTACAACAATCATATGATTAGAATCAATTAGAACTTTCACTCTTTGGGGTCTGTTTAATACATCCATAAAAATGGAGGTGAACATTTGAGGGATACATGAAAAATTATATGAAAAACTCATCTCTAAATGTTTCATCTCCATTTTTAAGGGTGTACCAAACTAAGCCTAGATCAAAAATTCTAGTCCAATTTCAATTACTAAAATGTGTTATGAAAAAGATGTCATTGAAAGCCACATCAAACCATGTAAGAAGTAAGAACATATCTTGCATCTAAAACATATATGGCAATAAAAGAGCAAGACCCATAGGATGAAAGGAAGCTCTAATACCGCTATTAGAAAAGTGCGGAAGCTTACCTAGACTTAACTAAATTTGCTCAAAAGTTCTTCAACATTTTTCTAGAAAACTACATTATTCTTCTCCTTTGGAAAATCTTTCACATTGTGATATGAATTCTTGTAACTGATTCGTTGTCTAAAGTTCTAAACTACTACTTATTTGTTTTGAGGATTTTCTTTCTTGTAAATGGAACTTTGAGTAGCGGTCATGTTATTTCTAGATCTATCAAGACTTGGACTTCTTTTACCATTCCTACAGTTTGGTCTTCTTCCTCTTAACTCTATAACAATCATCTTGAATTGAATAGCTTGCTCCAGGGGTTGTATTGTATATCTATTCATTTTTCTTTTTTCGTGGGCATAAAGAATTTGTTAATTCATTGTACCATAATAACTGATTTAAGTTAAGAGAATTCAGTTAGTTTACATATGTTGGAGCTTGACTCGTCTTTCTATGCCAGATGTGAGCACATACATTGACAAAATGAATAAATTGTTATTTTAGATCTCAGAATACATTCGTCATTACACATCGGTCATTTATTTATTCAATATATCAAATTAGTCTTTCAATATCAATTTATGTCATCAAATTAGTCATTAAAATGACATTAATTAGTCTTGAAAAAGATGAAATTGATAGCATTAATTGTCATTGAAAGATTAATTTAATCTCGTATATAAATAGAAGACAAATTTGATGTTGCATATGCCTTTTGGAAAAACAAAATAACCATTTACTCTTGACAAAATTGAAGTTGGCCAAAGTTCTAGAAACTATACTTGTTATATTGTAGATGATATCTTCATTATCAACGATGTATCAAAATCATCAGACACAATGCAATTACCACATTTCCTATTGCTTAAACAGCTGCGATCTTTTAACAATTTATTTTCTAATGCTATATTTAGATGGAGGATTTAAGAGAAAAAATGAGAAAAATGAAAAGTTTATCATAAGTCTCTATCTTATTTGAAATTTTTATAAAAAAGGAAAAAGAAAATGAAATTTTTTAATTAATTCTCTAAAACACTCCTTTACTAATTTTTATGAATATTTTAAAATTCTCCAAATTTGAAGAATTTTGAAGGATTCAAAATATCCAAATAAAAGAAATTTTTTTATTAATTAACATTCCATTCTCCTTCCATCTCTTCCCCTTCATTTTCTTTAAATCTCTTTCTTTCCTACTCCCTCTAAACTCTCAAACATAACCCAAGAAAATTGTAACATTATTCTGAAAGGGCAAGTTCTTTGAATCAGCTGAAAAGCTTGTATAACTGCCGTAGCTAGGCAAAACATTCAAAAAAAGGGAAAAGTTAGCAGTCAAAAAGGAAGATTTCTAGAAAACTGATGCTGCCTAAGTGAACTGAAAACCCTTTCGTTCAAAGACCGAACAGTTCAAGCCACTCAAGGGTAAAATCTAATCCTCTCAAGTAAAAGTTAACATAAGACTACTTTGTCCAAGATGGTAAAGAGGAATCCCAAACCAAAAAAATCAGAAGCAGAATTTGTGTTCTACTCCTTAGGCTCATGCTAATCCACTGTTCACATTCAACCAGAGGCCACTAAAATTTGTTTGTGTCATGAGCTTAAGTTGGTTGCAAACCAACATGAGGGGTAGGTAAAGTTCATTTTTATATAACTCCAAGGTAACTGACAACAATTAGAAGAAAGGGTCTTTTCAAGTAGGCAGTTTGCCTGATAAGGAGAGAGAAAGCTTCTCTCTCATAGCGTAAGCAGTACTGTCAGCAAATTCACAAATTTGTTCTCGATATCCTGAATCATGCTGATGGCACAAGGGCATATCATCCTGTGCCTCATCCTCCATATCAATAACTATATTATGTAGTATACAGCAAACAAGAATTATTCTCGGTAACTTGTGCTTATCAGGCTTCCACATCACACCTTGAATTATCTTCCACATCTTCTTCAACCTAGCCAAGGCTCTCTTGGCCACTATTTGGGTTGCAAGAAGCTGTTTATTAAACTCAACCTGGTAATCTGAAAGGCCTTCCCCTTTATAAGGGGTAAGAAGCCATGGCAAAAGCGGAAACCCTGTATGCCCAAGTATATATTCCCTCAGCTGTGTTCCTTCTGGGAGTATTTTCTTACCCCCATTCAACCTCTTCCCTTCTTCAGCAAGTTTGAAAAAAGCTGAGCTTCGAAGCACAAAGTCATCACTTAGACTTCCTGGCCATCCAGTAACTATGTCACGGAACCGCAAATCTGGATCCACAATTGCTTGCAAGATCATGCTGCAGTTCTTCTTGCGATCAAGCCATACATCGTTCAAAGAGTCTTTAGAGGGCAAAGTCATCGTTATGTGTGTGATGTCAACTGCACCACAACAATTACAAAGGCCACACATATTCTCAAACTTGGACTTTATCTCCTCCATTTCCATTTCAGTTGAAGGCCAACTAAGATGGCGGAGCCCTCTCTCTTCCATTGCTTCCACAAACCGCCATGTCATTTGGGAAACAGCTGACTGGTTCATCCCAAATGAGCCACCAATGGTTGACAATGACTCACCAGAGCTAAGCCTCCTAAGAGCAACGGCTACTTGGTCATTAAGAGACAAATGTTTTCCATTTATATCAATGAAATTTGAGGATCTGGCCAGCATATCTTCTTTCACAAGAGAACAAATATAGTCGAATGTCTTTCTTGAGATCATGAAAACAGACTCAAATTTCTCTCTATCTTTAGATTGTGATAAAGGTCCTAAAATTAGCAAAATTGAACCATGAGCATATATATCAAATGGAAAATCTTGTGCACTACCATTGGTTTTCACAATTAAAAACAATATATTTAATAATCAAAAGTTTAGATCATGGCAGAATCTAGTCAAGCACAACAAAAGGAAGGTAGTCCACAAGCCAGAAGCAGCAATGGGAGATTTGATCTTCTTTATATTCAAACACAAGCATAATCAAATTAGAAGTAAATGTGCAAATTCTTTATACCAGATGGTTTATCTCAAAGATATGCAAGCAAAACCCTTCTCTTCTACTATGCAAGCTACTCAAAGCCATGAATGGAGAAATACCAGAGATTTGACAGACAAAAATTAAAAAGTAGAATAAGTAATACAGAGAGCAAGAAACAAAGGGTAAAAAAGTACAAATGTCTCCACCATTTGAAACATAAAGACAATGATCTCTTAAAGACAGAAAAATCTTAATTATGCAGAATATGAACACCTAATGCCTTGTCATTAATAGAACTTTGATTAAAGAGCAAATAATGAATTGAATGAACGTGCTTAACTGATAAAATTGGCAAAGGATTCAACCCTCTGCAGTTCTGCTCTTATTCTTCTTTTCAAACCTCGACCAGATTCTATAGTTTTAAACTCATAAGATTGCATTTTTTTTTATCATATCAATTAGTCAATTACATCATTCCCTGATTTTTCCCATTTACTTTTTAGGTAGAAAAATTTCGATGTTCTTCAAGTGAATTAGCAGAATATCAGAAACACATTCTCTCATTTAACCAAGTAACTTCCACAGAATCAATAAGCTTGCACTCAGTTCTTTTCTCTTTTACCAAAATATGTCTTTTTGAATTTTATAGAAAATGAAGTTTGCTGGTAATATAAGAACCAACTAGTGGTAATGAAAAACATGCCAATCTAAGGTTTTTAACACAAGGTGCCTACTTTTACCCCCTTCACTATATGAAATTAGAAATAAAAGCGTAGAACTGAGAAAAAAAAATTCATATAGATTCTGTAGTGTCAAGTGCCTTATATTCTCTTGAAACTTCTACTACAAGCAGGAGAAACTGAACAGAAAGATATACAGTGGCAACCTTGTCAGATGACCGTTAGACAAACCACATATGTGAGGAGACAGCAAACAAGAAGGCGCTGCCAGTTTCTTGTTCATGTTATTTTTATTGAAATAGATTTAATTCCAAGAAAATTGGCCACTAGTGTCTATATTGTTTAATTTTATTCTTTTCAATTTTTCTTTACCACAAACATAAAGAGCTCTAAAAATTTGAAAAAAAAATTGGGAAGACAAACTAATGAGGAACTCTAAAGTTATAGTAACATAAACTTTTGAGGGGCATAAAAAGATCTAATGGAATGGTTAAAATCTTTTCAAGTAGTCAGAGTGCAAATATAGACCATAATACTCCCGATGCCATAAATATAATTAATTAATTATATATAAATATAACATTTTCTGAAGCACTCATGTTTTTTTATGATTGTCTCTAAGAATGAGAATTCATCAAAATAACTTGTATGGCAAGATAATCTTTCATTGAATTTGTCATCTCTAAGTATCATGTCCCAGACAGCTATGACAATACAGTAGATAATGTGAATCAACCTGTTATATGAACTTGCACACTTACATAAAGAAAATAAAGGTCCTACTCCTATTCTTGATGTTTTCTTGACAGAAATATAGGAATAAACA
Source organism: Castanospermum australe (assembly GCA_019955255.1). Classification (NCBI taxonomy): domain Eukaryota; kingdom Viridiplantae; phylum Streptophyta; class Magnoliopsida; order Fabales; family Fabaceae; genus Castanospermum; species Castanospermum australe. The sequence continues at coordinate 454,742 of NSJW01000852.1, read as the reverse complement.
AATTTAACATGACTTTTTTTGCTGCTATCTTCAATCTGTTCAATAAATTGGGCAGAAAATAATCTATTCCGTACGTAGTTTTATCAGTAAGAAAGCATCATGTTGACCACAAGCTTGTAAATCAATTAACAATCAGGAAACTTCAGTTATAGTAATCTCACTGCTCACATATTTGGTAATTAGTCAGTATGAAGAATAGATTGCATATTATGTGACTCTTGAAAGCAGTATTTGGGGATCTTAGAGATGGGATTCCATATTTCCATTCTCTCGGTGGTCTTTAACCTCTATCACTCCATAGATCATTAGAGATGAAATTGAAACAATGAAGGTGCAAAGAGAAACTGAGTAGAACTTAGATCCTATGACACATGCTCACAGAGAGCATGTGAAAATAACACAGAAGATACCCAAATTGATTCTATAGTGAACAATTGCAAATTAATAACAAGTAAAGATAGCGAAATTAATGTAGATGCTATAACTGGGATCCCACCATTGTTCTAAAATACTTGGACAGAGAGAAGCTCAATGAGTGCGAGTGGTAACATCACAAACAGGCACATTCACAATTTTGGTAGTTTACAACAACAACCACCAACCCTTATCCCACCAGGTGAAGTTGGTTATATGAATCAATCGACGCTAATTTGGAAGGTTAAGTTACAAAATTAACAAATAGTCAAGGAGAGACATGTGAAGCAAAGTAAGAGTAGCTAAACAAAATTATAAGCAAAGTCGATAATAGTTCTGAAGTAAGAAATCAATTCCATGTGCAATACAAACATATTTAGGTCAAAGGCAAGTGGTTACATTCTTTATTAAGTAAAACAGTAAGACGTATGCCCATTAAGAGCAACATGAATGTATACAGTCAATAAAAGCTGAAAATAGTAGTAGTATCAGATTACCAGAAAATCATATAACATCCATACCCAAATTTCTCTATATGAAAAGCACAGACGAACTACCTCCTCTTAGTATACAATACACGGTAAGTGCAAAGCAATATCAGAAACCAGTCGCCATATCAAACATACTCAAGGAGGATACCGACGACCCATTCCAACTGAGTAGCACTTCGAGTGCAGTAAGAATATATAAAAATGAACAGTAAATAGAATAATAATTGTGACTCCTGAAATGTTCATTTGACTGGATCAGAATCCTCTCGTTAGTAATATAATACAAAGCTGTAAGAAAGAGAAAAGACACAAAATGCTTCAAATTTCAACAAATACCCACATAGTCAACTGAAGCCCATTAAAAGCAGTATCAATGTGTACAATTTACAAGAGAACATTTGTGAAGCAGGGTCCTCGAAAGGATGAACAGCACAAGAACCTTAGAGGGTATAGTATTGTACCTGTGATTCTCTGGGAAAACTCATGCCACCAATCCAAGGGCTGGGTCTGGGGCTGGGACTGCAATGGAGCTGCTGTGGCATCTTGGTCGTCCTTGTTCTCGACCTTCCTCTTCTTTACCCCTCTGATGGAAACCATTAACAAAATGCTCCAAAGTGCCACCAATAACAACCAGGGAAGTCAAAAGGGTCTTCAAAGAATTCAAGGAAGAAAACCCATTAATCATGAGCCAGATTTCAACTGAATGGAAGCAAAATCAGAGGAAGTGGAGAAGGAGGGACAGATGCTTGGAAGAAGAAGGTGATATTTGAGAGTTCCGAGAATAATATGGAAATTTGAAGATAGTAAAAAGCATATACAAGAGTGGTGAAACAAAGAATGAAAACAATACGTTGGTAACGCAGGGCATGTATTTGTGAAGGGAACCAAAGAATGCTTTTTTGGGTACGAGGGAACCAAACAATGTAAGCTAAGAAAAGTAGGATGTGAATAATACTCTGCCAAGCCAAATGACCCGAGTTTCCGACTTTCGCGACAAGAAGACTCCCTCGTTTGTAGTCTCTCGATAAATGATTTTCTTTTTCAAAGTAAAAAAAAAAAGTTTCCATGATAAATATATATATATATATATATAATGACTCGAGTTTCCGACTTTCGCGACAAGAAGACTCCCTCGTTTGTAGTCTCTCGATAAATGATTTTTCTTTTTCAAAGTAAGAAAAAAAAGTTTCCATGATAAATATATATATATATATATGATTGAACGATAATAAAAAAAATTAAAATTCTAAATATTATTTTCATGATAAATATTGAATTTGATTATTTTTTCTTATCAAATCATTTTTCTTTTTACATTATCTTTCTCATTTAATTTTGATTTATTATTAGTTATATTATCATATAATCATATATTTTTAGGTAATGCTATTTGTCACCAAAAGAATTTTGTAAAAATTGTTACGAATGAGAGAATGGTGTAGTAAGTAGAATTGCTATTTAAATTTTGTTAGTTATGTTTTTTGTATTTTGACTAAAAGAAGGTTAAAACAAGTATGCCAAATTATTAGTTATGGAATTCGTGAAAATTTATTTGTGTAAAATGTGACTACCTAAGTTTTTCTTTGTTATATAGGAGGTGCAAGTACAAATATGGAAGAAAGAGACGTGACTTTATAGAAGATCAAATTTCTTACATTATCATATCTTAATCTTAGAGATCGAGACCATTGCAAAATGAATTACAAACTCGTTAATATCATCCAATCAAATATTATCATAGGTTTAAAAATAAATTTATTATTATAATTAAACTCTTTCAATAATGTGATAACATATCATTAAATGATAATATAAATTTTTTTTACATTGATAATTAATCAAAATTAATATGATTGAGCTTTTTATGATATAGGGTTGATTTTGGAGCCGTAGAGATTAAAATTTGAGACCTTCTTATACCTTTTTAACTTAAATACAGGCGACAAGGGATTGATATATTATTTTGTTGATTTAGCGATCGAACTTATGATTTCATTCAAACTCCATAACACTTGCCCGTTGACATAAGCTCAAGTGTCTAAAAAGCATTGAATTGATTTCTATACAAATGTTAACAGAGTACTCATAGGATGTGATACTCTTATTGTCCTTTGTCTAGGTGTTTACGACAAACTCAGGGGAAGAAAATGTTCAAAGAGAGCTACAATCTTGTGCACAACTCCTTAAGAGTAAGCCAATGGATGAAGCATAAATAAGATGATTTAAGAACTTAGGGTTTTGACAACAATAATATATCACTTGAATCTCATAAATTTCCTCACAGTGCTGTGTTATGATGTCAATTTTGCTTCCTTTATGAACTTCATGTTATTTGACGATTCGGAAGGTAATTTTTTCCTCCTTAAATTTGAACTTATCGCATCGAGTTAATGTTGTATTTTGCAAATCACAAAGTGCCCACTCCCTCATTAGTTCTACAATGAGCTCCCCATGAGTACCTAATCATTTGTCTCGGGTTTTCTTATATTATTTGCCCTTCCATTTTATCCCTATTTTTATGATTAACATTTAGATCTTGGTTGAAGTGCCCTAGGTCTTGATTCATTTTTTTTTTCTTGTTTTCATTGAATTGTATGTTCTATAGTTTAGATCTAGGGTTTGAGTGTCTCTAGGCCTAAATCTTTTTTTTCTTGGGTATTATTGTTACTTTCTTTATGATTTTAATTTATGTTGCATGTTCCTAGGGTTCAATTCTTCTTTAGTTTTAATGTTTGTTTTACATTCAAACTGGAAAATTTTTCACTTTAAGAATGGAAAAAAAAAAGGCATCTTGGTATACTCTATTTCGCAATATTTCTTGATTGTTTTACACAAAATATGTGTCTTCTTCTATCTGTAAAACCCCTGGTGGAAATCTGCATCTGTGTTACTGTGCTAGAATTGTTTGTTTCAGTGGAACTTTTGGCACTTTGTGTTGATATTGTTTCTATTGAGTTGTGTACCGTTGAGGACATACCCATGGCCACTACTTGGGTATATGAAATCTTTCTAGGACAAATCTTGTCACACACATGCATTTCTGTAAATCCCAGAATAAATAATCACATCAGCATTGTTTGACAAATATGTTTGGCTGCAAAGAAAATACTGTAAACTTGTGAACTAAACAAGACAATTGAGTCTGATGAATTTATGGGTTTTAAGATTCTGAAAAGCCCATAATTGAATATGCCTTTTTGCAGACCGAGAATACATGCTAGCCATTCGTTGTCCTCGGACAAAATTCGATCTATTTATCACATCTGATCAGAAAAGGAGGGTTAAAACAGTGAGTTTAAACATATCTGATTAAGAGTAAATGAAAGTTTCTCTGTTTTCTCTGAGACATAGCATTCCCTGTGGGGAAGAGATTGGAACATCCATGGGATGTGGAGGCTCAAGCTGCCCTTCCAGGAAAGGTAGTATATTAGGGGCACTTTCAGCTCAGTTGCTTTTGGCTTTGGGACAATCCCAATTTTGGTTCTTTTAGGACTTGCCTTCCTTTCTAACACTTTCCTTGCCATGGAATGCTTTTTCCTTCCTGCTGAATTGGTTCCAATTTTGTGAATAAAAAAGAACCAAATCAAGGTAATCAAAGCTAAATTTCTGGGTGCAGAATGAGAAGGAATTACAATCGGGAAGATAGGTGCACAAGTCTTGTTTGTTCACGTAGAGAACTGAGCTTCTTCACATTTATAAGCTGAAGAAAATTATTCCTCTTCTTTACAATTGGCCAATCAGCTGAACCTTAACAATATGGAACATCAAATGGTTTAGCATGCATATGTTTCATGGCAACCTGTTAAACCTCCTAGCTATGGATAATAAATTATAGTGCTCGTTCCAGAAGCTGATGGACCAAAGTGGGCTGGGGGAAAAATTCTCATTTTTCTCATATAAAAGTGAAAAGTAGTCCCGTGAAACCATCACATTGCAATCTCAATTGGAAAAGTTTCTCGGCGACCAAGCAGAATTTGTAGAAATGCAAAAGAAAACAGAGTGAAAACGAGAGAAGAGGAATACAACCAAGATAAGGTGCATAGAATAGAAAGCCTGGTTGACTGTTCCATCCACATAGAAAAATCAAAAGAAAAAGTGTTACCAGTGAAGAAAACCTCAATAGAAGACATCACTGTCAACTTGCTCAATCATAGATACTACTCCTATATTAAAAAAAGAACAGAAATAGTTACTTTCAAACTGTCTATAAGAGAAAAAAAAAAAAAAAACAATGAAATGTTTTGGGTTTTCCTGCTTGCTTTAACTTGTGGTTGAAGCAACAGTTTGTTTCTTTTGACATGCTGAGGAAATATGTCCTTTTTCACCACACAAGTAGCACCTCCTCCTCTTCAACCTGCCACTTCCGTTGGAACTTGATATCTCACCATCAATTCCATTACTTCTAGGCACAGAATTTGTATATTCCTGATTTTTTCTTCAAAGGAACTGCACAACTTATCCTAACAGGTTTCCCACACATAACCTTATGGTCCATGGTAAGTGCCGTTCTCAGTGACCATCACTGAAATCCACATGGGCATAACCTCTGAATTCTCCCTTCTCCTTGTCCATACCAAAACATAGGGATGATATATTGCAATTTAAAAAGAATTTCCCCAGTTCGTCCTCGGTTATGTTCCATGACAAATTTCCAACATATATTCTATTGTATCCCTCCACAATTTCTGGAGCAAAATCAGATGCTTTGATGGTTCGAGTTGCTTTATATGGTTGGATTTTAAGAAAGAGTCCTCCCTCGCTATACATCAAATGTTTTATGAGTATGACATGAGAAATGGGCAACAACACTAAATAACCTTTCTAAAAGGGAAAATTCCTGTGTTACTAACATATCAGCTGCATCAAGAGCCAATGCTCGTTTAGCTGCAGCTTCTGTCTGCAGGAGGAAAGCCACAGAAATGTCAGCAAGTTATGAAGAAGCTCCATAACCAAGAAATTAAATCTCAACTCTCATAACTGCTTTTTGGTTCTAATTGATGATATACTTTCAAAACAAAAAATCTACTGATGGAAGGAAAAAGAAATTATGGATTTTCCTCAAGAACATCAGTGGTACTTGGATGATTCAGACACATGATGTGTGCCACAACACAAGAAAACTAGAGGGGCTACTTCAGCAACACTATTCTCTGACTTGAAAATCAACTACCCCTCCTCCTTTCTTCAAACACCATCACCCCCAAATGTTCCTTCCCTAATTTCGGCAATAACATGAGCAATGTTCCCCCAGCCTATTATTTTTCGTGTTCAAAATCTTAAAATCAGTAAGCACTCTATATCAACCAATCCTACCATTGTAAGGGAGCCCAAAAAAAGGTCTCCAGATACAGCTAAAAAAATGCATAATATCAAACAGTTAAAGTATAAGGGGCAATGGGAAAGGGAAAAATATAATAGAAAAAGAAAATGAAATTAGTACTGCTTTAATCCATATTCCATACCTTAAAATTAAAACTAATAATGGCTATCCCTCTAAACTACCACTACCAAGAAAGTTCATGCAATCAACATTAATTATGGAGCCACAGCCTTCAAAATAACTTTGAATATCATCCTCAGTTGAATAATAGGGAATTCCTCCAACATAAACTTTTGTAGGAACATCAGCATTCTCTTGACTGAATATATCATGGAACAGATCAATAATAAAAAAATCGGGACAAAAATCACATTGTATCAAATAATTTTTTTTATTAAAAAAAAGAAGAATTAGAGAAAAAAAAAAGGCAACATCATTTCGGCATCACAATGACATTCTTCCCTTCACAAGAAATCAACTCTCTTTTATCAACTGTAATACTACAACTGCATACAAATCCAACTATTGCATTAACTAACTCGGTATAATCTTATATTACCTAGTAGTGGTTCTGCTCTTAGTTAACTCTCTGGCATTTAGCATTTTCCTTTCATGATCAGCACTGTTTTCGACCACCGTTTTGGCCTTGTTCTGCTTCTTCGAAGCTTTCTTCTTTGATTCCTTGGCATCCTTCACAACCCCATTTGCCATATCGTCCTCCACCTTCCTCTTTCTCTTCTTCTACTTCTTGCCCAAATCCTCAGACCCACTTTCCTTCTTCCTTTCATCGTCTCTGTTGTCATGGACGGTATCACCATCAGCACCTTCTTGGGCAGCCTCAGCCTCCGGGTGCTGCAAAGAGAGAACCTTTTGGCGTTTCTCTCTCTTGAACAATCGGATTTCAGGGTGGCGGAGTCCAGAAGATGTCTGTTCAATCCTAAGTAGCAAAGTGAGAATGCACACTTCTCTAACTCTTCACATTAGATTAGGAGACGAATGTAATCCTCTTTAATTCAACTTTTCATTTTCACTATAATACTAAAACATTTTGAGAGTGAATTTTTCAAATATTATCATTTTAACATTGTATATTACCTTTTTAGTCTATGATTTGCAAACTTCTTTTTTAATGTTTCAAACCAGCTATCCCATAATGTTGATACCATAAATAGATTAATTTAAAAAGCCCATTTATCAATGGAGTTTAATTTTTTGTAAAAAGTTTTTGACATAATGTCCTCCAATAATAATATTGAAATGTGCAAATCTGTGCTTCACTTTTTTGAGTACTCTGCTACAGCGTCTACCGTTTTAGCTTTGTGCCTATGTATTTCAGACCAAAAAAATACGAAAGTATATGAGATTTTCAGTCTGTTCCAAAAGAGAAGTCACAGAGAGAATGACATAGTTCCTTCAATTAGAGATGGTTGGATGTGGTAGGGAAATTAAACCATTTTTCGTTTGATTTAAGGATATCATTGAAGCTAAAAGAGGAAATCCTTTCTTCTCACCTAGGAAGCTTTCCAAATAAAATTTATTGGCTGCCAACAAGCGGCATTGTCTGATTTGTAGTGAAACCTCTGATGGTAATCTTGTGTGTACGTTTCCCCTTTTTCTTCCTTTATCTTTCTATTTTGTTTCTTTTTGAATAAAACTAACTATTAAACATTCAATTGTACTAACTGCTAAGCATAACCAAGGAATCAATCAGATATTTCAAAGAGTGAACTACTGATCATTCTATCATTGACTCTCTTTCCGTAGTAGGAAGCAAATTTATAGTATGCTGGACTACGGAAAAGGAGAGAAACAAAGAAAAAAAAACAGGCTCCTCTAGAAGGCAAGTGACAAATTTATCTGTGATTAATATACCATGCCGGCATGCTTAGGACATGACTTGTTTATATCATTTTATTTCTTTGCTTCTTACAAAAAGGCCTAGTTTTCTGTGATTGACATAAAACATCACTGCATATACACTGCATCCAAGCAACTCCCATCAGATGTCTCTATCTTTGGAGGCTTTCCCTTGACTAGCTGACTTAATTTTTTTGCCAATGAGATTTCATCCACTCGACTTGTAAGCCTCACAAACCTGATCAGTTTTAGATGCTTCAGCTCTGTACATTTAGTTGCTTGAATCATGCGTGAATTGGACCTTCGGGCAGAATAACTTTTAGGATCAATCTGCAGGCCAATGATTGAAAACAAAAATGTCAGAAAGCTTAAAAACTAAAGCAGAACATGAGCTTCAAATATTACTCCCGTGAAGGAAACCTACATTCACAAAAAGTTGCTCCAAGGCAGGGCATAATTTCAAGAAGGAGAATAAGCCAACGAAGCTGTACTCATCCTTATAGTTGTCAATCCACCATAGCTCTCTTAATTTATAGAATTTGAAGCTCCCAGATAAAGGAGAAATCGATGGCCATATTAATGCCTGCAAGAAAAATCCTTTTGGAGTTAAATTGTGCATTAAAAAAAATGAGACATATCTTGAACTGATTCATGCTTTTGTCATCAGCAAGTCAAAAGCATAAGCCAGGTGAGAGAGATTTGAATAGAAGCCTTAGGTTCAAATCATGTTACAACTTCTCAATGTATCAAAAAATAAAAATAAGCAAGAGAAATGCATAATACTAGCAATAGCTGATGGGAATTGTAGAGCATACCTCAAAAGTCCATTCACATAGAGTAAGAACTTCAGAATTCTTTATTGTTAATAGAGTTGCATCAAAATCCTTAGCCTTGAAGTCCCTGCAACTTGGGCCAAGTCTGAAATCAAGCATAGCATCACTCAGGTTGAAATGATATTCAGGCCAAATCCAAGGGAGAGGTCCACGATATCGGAAAGATCTAAGTTTAGAAGTTCTAAGATGGAGAGACTTCAACTGCAGGCAATCTAAGATGGTTAGCTTGTGAAGCCCTGATTCAGAGTCAACACTCAAAGATTGCAATCCGCTGCATCCAACGATTACCAAGTTCTCAAGATGTTCCAAATTTGAAACAATGGAGGAAGCTACCTCACTTGTCAAATGGTTCACTGATTTCAAATGGAGAGTTTTGACCAAGAAAGTGGAGGGAAAAGACTGGTAGGTGATGTGGTGTTTGTTGAGCTTGAACTGCAGTTCATACTGCATTTCAAGCTCCTTCATCCAAGCAGAGAAATCCAGAAGAAGCTTACTATTAGTTGCAATAGTTGCCAAGAGCACACTGTCTTCAGCAAAGTGAAATCGAAGCCTGCGGGGATGCTTCAATGGATCAAGCACCTCAAAACGAGTCAGAAACCCAGCAACAGCACCAGTGATGTCCTCTGCAGTTCCATATCTGACAAGGGCTGCATTCCACAGGTCTCTCCACCTTGTAGAAAGGAGGCTGGTTTCTAGTGCAGTTTCATATGGCAGAAAAGAAACTATGCGGCCCAGAATTTCGTCTGGTAAATTGCTAAACAGGTCCTCTACAGTGTCTTCCATGGAACCTATGTTGTTTTCAAAACTGGATTAGGCTTTGCCTGTGGGGGTGCAACGAGAATGGATAGTTAAAAGAGAAAGGTGCAGTTCTCACTTTGTAGCTTTCTCGGTGTCAGAAGACTCAGAATTGATGTTGGTCATTCCCTGCTCTGGACCTTGTGGATTATATAGAGCTTCCAGTCTATAATATTTCCATTGGTCTGAGATTTTATTCTCCTGTTCAATTCAACATTATATATGGACCAGTTCTATGCTTTTGATTTATTTACAATTTCAATATGATATTGTTTCTTAATTTGTTTGATCAAAGATATTACAATGACATATATATATATATATATATATATGAAATGTATTAATTGAAAATATTTTTTATTATAAGAGATGAGAGAAATAAATTTTAACTATTAAATCATACATGGGTAGTTGATATTAAATCTTATTTAAATGTTACATGACAACTTAAAAAAGTCATATGATTTTTGATCTAATCTTAACCATTCATATAAGATCTAATAGTTAAGATTTATTCTACTTACTCTCACAATAAACCACTCCTTTCACTTGATATATTCCTTTTACATGTGTGTGTGTGTTCTTGATAAATATTGGAGGCTATAAATGCTATTTTTTTTTTTATGAGATGTAACATTATTTAAAGTATTGAGATTGTTTCTCTTTATAAAGTATTTTTTAATAGAATTAAATATTTGACATTACAGATAAAATTTAGCTTCTTATAAGTCTAGCTTGCTTGCCATTGTGTTACACTATGTTATAAATGCTATTTGAAACCGCTTCATGTATCAAAAGTAAGATGGCAAATAGATGGATTGAATGAATAAAAAATAAACTAATAATTCATTTAGGATTCATTAAAAAATTATTAAAATTATTTAATTTAATTATAATCTATTTTAATAAATAAATATTCAACCTATCTATCATGAACTAGATATATTTATACTTCTTCTATTCAATACATTTTATTTTCTAAATCAATTATATATCTAATAAACATTTTGATTAGTCTATTATTTATCCATTAACTAAAACTAATATAATCTATTAAATTTTATTATTATAATTAAATAAATTAAATTAAATTAAATTTAAATTTAAATAAATTAAATAAATTATAAATTAATAAATTAATAAATTCAATTGTGACTCTCAATCGCTATCATGAATTAAATGACGAGACATATAGGGACAAATGGACCATTTTCTGCGCTGTATTTCGCTGGCTTTTAAATGGGTGGCTTGTAGACTTGGAATCATGATTTAATAATTTGCCTAGCTAGCAGGTAGACCGTTCGAACAGGCAATGAAGCGCTCTTAATATTGCCTTGAATTGAGGCAAGCTTGTGGATGTGCATAATGGACCCACAAAATTTTTCTTATGCTTCCCTCAGAGGTTCTCCTTCGGAAAATGATTAAAAAAAAAATAGTTTTCATGAGAGAAGCAGACGGCGAAGTGTGGCAAAAGTGCATTGAGGCCAAGGTTACTGCAAGGTTGCTGATGGAGGGAAATGGACTTTGAGCCTTTCGTGCTCTTCTTGGAATTGGTTTCTTGCTGAATGCAATTCATTCATGGTTGAATTGTGGTCCAATGACTTCAGAGTCTGCGACTGAGAATAGGAAGGATGTTGCTTCTTAATTAAACTCATACATCATCTGCCTTTATTTTCAGATGGTAGTTTATATATTTATTAAATAATTTCACTTAAAGAAGCATACATACAACATATAATATAAAAATATAATAAATTTTAAAAATTATAAAGCATAACTAAATTGTAATACAAGATATAAAATTTATGTAAAAATACAAATTTTAATCAATATATGTAAAATACTTCAACCATTTTAAAGTGTTTGTAATTTTAATGAAACTTGGTCGTTGCTCCCACCGCCATGCTTAATCAGAGGTCATATTTGTACCTAACGTGATGTGCAGAATGCCAGATGTATGCATGTGAGAATTTAATGCACGAACAGCGTTGTAGGTATTTATTTCTATTATTTAAGAGTCTCACAGCAGTAGTAAATTTTTCTACTTTACTCTTTTCAACTCAAAAGCGACATTCCAACCAAATTGTATAGATTATATAGATTTTGCAGACTAATCAAACCCATAGGTCGGGCCGTTTATTAAGTGAATTTTGGGAAAGATAAAGTTAAAATATAATGTAGTGGATTTCCAGGGAAGTGGTTAATGATAAGTAAGTTGATTGGTTGTCTACCATTAAAATACATTCTTTTCTGAGATTAACTCGTATGTTGAGCACAAGTGGTTGAAGGTTCCGGATATGAATATATTTTTCTTGTATTAGAGTTTGAGTATCTCTTTCAGCTGTAATTTCACGTGCTAGTTATCACTATCTAAAGAGATCTCTTGGCTTAGAGGGTAGTTGAGTAGTCTTTCTTTTAAGGAGAAATAAAATCAACAAAAATATCTTCTGAGTGAGTCTCTTCCTGTTACTTTAGGGTTCCATATGTATGCTACTAGTACCCTAATTGATAATATTAGAGTAACTTATTTGTACCATAATTTTTTTAAAAAAATTGTAAATGTCAAATTTTGTCTTTCAATTATATGCATGATATCATATTGATCTTCTATTTATAAATAGAAAAAATTAATTATTCATTGTCAATTTATACCATCAAATTGTTTGTTAAAATGACATCAAATTTATTTTAAAAATAACAAAATTGATAACAACAATTGCCATTGAATGACCCATTTGATATAGCATGTACATAAATAAAAGAACTAAAATGATATCATGTATATTTTTGGAAAATCAAATTAGACATTTATTCAAACAAAAAATTGTCTCTTCCTCCAATACAATAATTTCGTTGGTATTAAAATGGGTGAAAATTGTAAAGGAAAACTTTGGAGACAGCAAAATAAGTCAACAAGTTAAACTTAGAGTGAAATAATTAATATTAAATATGTGTTTGGATTAACTTATTTTGTACTCAAAATAGTTGTTATTAATCATATTTTTTTTTCACAACCAAAATATTTGTTAGCTCTTCCAATGCAATTTTTGTTTCCTAAATTTTAAGAGCTCAACCAAGCTTGTTATTTAGTGAGTTAGCTTGTAATTGAGTGACACGGTGGAACTAAGAAAAGCTTTGATATCAATTGATAGAAACTTCAAGAGAATCACACTCTATAAAAGAGGTTTAGGCCATATAAACTTCACATCATAATCATATGCTTTTGATGTGAGACTCAAGTCTCATATCTTACAATATTGGATATGATTTAAAATGATGATATATTACAACATCGTAACCCATACTAAATGCTGAAGTCGACATCTAATTAAAGAAAAATTAAATTAAGTAAGCAATTGTTGTATATAATTTAAATTTATTGAGTTGTAGGATAAGAATTATTGTTCTAATTTCACAAACGTGTAACTCATGTAACTCCTATAATGATTCATATAATTCTTATCTTATAGTCTTATTATTACTTAATAAATACAAATAAATTATCTAATTTTAATTTATTATCATTATCATCTATTTTCATATCATCAAAAGTGGTTGACTTCTTTACATTAACAATTATTCAAAATTACTTTTTAAATTAATAAAATTGAAGTTAAAAAGTCTCATGAATTCTATATAAGGACCTATGAAGCCAAATGGCAAAAGTGAGGAGTGATTCATCAAAGTTAATTACTTTATAATGAAATTCAATGAAAATATATTAAAAGAGTGTTAAAAATTCAAGTGTGAGTGAAGAAATTAAAAAATAAATTTAAGTAAAGTCTATGTAAATAAGTGATTTATAAACTTAATGCTTTAATTTTTTGATATAATACCAAATCCGATTTTTAACTAAATCTACACGGTCATAGGCTCAGAAAAGGAAACGGGTTCAATTGTCCAGCCATATGGTGGAGGATTGGGCTTTCACCGACATCGAAAGGGACAATAGGTCCACTTAGATTCTAGTTCACAAACATAACCTCTATTAATAAAGGGAATAGTATCAAGACCAAAATAAAAATAAAAATAAATGGAATACTATCAGAAAATTAGAGAAGATCACTTGAGAATAAAGGGCATATTCATTGGTTTAACAAGTAAAAATTATATCTAGAAATTCTCCTGTTCATCATCTCTATCACATCAAAGGATCAGAGATCTTAATTTCTATTAAAAAAATAGGAAACTCAAACTCTGAAAATATGTTTAGAACCACAAATTTTAAGAATTGATTTATTTATAAATGAAATATTTTATTTAAAAGGTTATAAAATGAGAATTAATTTAATTTTATAATAATTTTTAAACATGAAAATAATGTCTAAATCAAATTAAATGACATCAACTTAAATCAAATCAAATTAATTTTATTTTTTAATAGTTTTAAACATAGTGTTAATTCCTGACCATCTCTAAAGGAGTTGCTACCTTCAATAATTTATTCACTCCTCAATATGAGAGAACAAGCTCACATTCATGATATAAGGGAAAAAAAACTGTTCTAGAAGCCACTGTTTGAAAGGGGTTCATGACCATCATCAATGACGATATTATCATAGATAATTGCAACAGTAGCTGCCCCAATGAATGTGTGCCAACCCAATAGACCCAGTGATGAGTCCATGACATGCTAACCACAGCAGGGCCCAAGGACACAACTAGGTTCATGGATGCGCCATCAAAATCACCATCAACCAAGATGCTGGCACCAACAACAAAACCAATTACAACTGGGGCAACAACACGTACATCCCCCTTCTTTGGGTCTACTGCTGTGGCATAAACTTTGCATGCCAAGCCGAAAGTCATCACAATTTCAAAACTTAGCAACATGAGTGCAAAAAGATGTAAATGTAACGTGACCATGAGCAGGAGCTACAATGGTGCATGCATCACCTTGCTGAATTGTCGAATATTCAGAATCTATTCCCATAATTAATTGAGTCTGTGATCAACGTATAACAATGTTTCAAGAGGGGCATGTGAGCGTGGAAATTACTTCAACCGTAGTAGAGGACGAGCCCCGAATAAGAACAACGGCAAGAACCGCACAAATGCTTCCTCAAACAACAATATACACTTTCCTCTCAAAGCAATCCTGCTCAACGTCAATCGCTACATTTTCATATTCTTGGAGTTCTTGGATCACCACCTTCTACTTGTTGATGATCGTAAGTGAACAAATCTTGCAAGTAGTAAAATAAGATATGTTAATAATTGAATCAAACACAAACATCTTTCATAAACTAAGAAGAGTATTAAATCAAATCACATTATTGAGTAGCAATTTCCCTCATTTTAGAAATTAGGGAATTAAGCTCTCATGGTTATGGAACAATCCATAAAATTCAAGAAAATGAAAGACAACATAGAGTAAATTTATCTAGAAAATAAAAGAAAAGAAGAAATTAGATGAAGAAAAGTGTTAGATCTCCTCTTCGTTCCCTTTCAATCCTTGAAGTTGTTCTCCTTATTGATTCTCTGTGTTCAATTCTCCAATTAAACTCCTTTTTGAATTCAAAGTTTAAGATTTTTAAAACTAAACTTGAAAATACAAAGAAAACAAAAAATAATTAAAAAAATTCAAATAAAGCTAATAAAAAATAGATAAGAATCCAAATCATTCAAATAAAGTGTGTGCAATTTTGCAACACATCACTACTTATTCTTACTTCTTAAAATTATCTCAAGTCCCAACTATGTTTTAGGTGCAATGGTTCCGCTAGAAAGACCACATAATTAATACTATATATGTCCTGTTAGTTGTTAATTAATAATAATTACACTAGAATTAGCCTTGATGGTGAATTCTACAAATGATTTGAGTATGGTTGCTAGCAATACAGGATTTAAGGTTCACAAGGATGAATAATCATGGTCAAACTTAGGTGAGACAATGCATAAAGTGTGGTAGTGGGTCTCAATTATGAGAAAGTGTATAGGCAACTCTCTAAAAATACTAATAGAAAATAAATATATGTGTGCATGACCGTAAAGCAAAATTGATAAACAGTATTATCGCGTTAACTTTCATGTCAATTGAGACTAAACATACTAAAACACTCATATTAACTTTTAATTAAAGAAAATTTAAATCATGTAAACAATTGCTGTATATGATCTAAATTTTATTGAGTTGTTGGATAGGAATATTTCTTCCAAATTCACATACGTGAAACTTGTATAACTCGTGTAATGATTCATATAATTCATATTATATTCTTATCATTACATAATAAATATAAATTAATAATTTTAATTTTGATTTACTTTTAAATTTTTACATTATCATCCAATCATATATTATTATATTATTACTATATTATGAAAGGTATTTGACTTCTTTACAATAATAACATACCAAAATTAAATTTTAAATTAATAAAATTGAAGTTAAAAGCTCTCCAGAATTCTGTGTACGAAGCTACAACAGACACATGACACACATGAATTTTATATAAGGAGAACCTAGAATGTTACAATAGACACATGACATGACACATGCACAGAATACAAAAAGAGAACTCTCCTAACAAATTTTATGAATGGCAAGTAACGACTGATTCACGAGTTAATTACTTTACAATGAAATCCAAATTAAAGTCTATTAAAAGAGCTAGTGTTAAAAATTAAGTATGAGTGAAGAAATGGAAAAAAAAATTAAGTGAGGATTATATTAATTAAATGACACATAAACTTAATGTTTGAAAGTTTTTGGTCAATATATATAAATTAAAGTATTAAATTCGTAAGTGCGCCATATCTTATTTTTATCTTAAAAAGATAATGATTAAAAAAAAATTAGATGAAGAGAAAAAGAAATGACAAAACTTGGATAAGAATTGAGAGAAATGGAAATGTACCTACATGCGTGCCTCTTTGATTTCATGAACATTGAAGCAATGGCATCTATTTTATTAGCCATTTAGAAAGAATCTGATTGTTCTTCGTTTGGAGGAGGATGGATTATGAGCTTCAACCCATTCTTCACCTCCAAATTTTGGAGACTGCTTGCCAACTGTGTGGAGGGCCACAAAGCTTGCACTTCTCGTAAGGCAGCCAAAGACCAGAGTTCAAGAGGAAGCTCTGTCAAGGATTCGCAGCTCATGATGACCAAACGTCAAAGACGAGGCATTGCACCTTTCTGTAATATCCACCTTCTGACATTCATCTCAACCATATGAAACACTTGAAGCCTTTGGGAACCCTCCAGCTGCAAAATTAAGGTGATCAGCACTACTCCCCGCTGATAGTTTCAAAATTCGGAGGTTGGGAAGCCTTCCTAGAGTATTAATGCCATTGCCACTATTGAAGTCGACGATGCTAAAATTTATCAACGCTATCTTGGTGAGATTTGAGGGAAACGCATTTGCAAGTGATGGAAGCTCCGAATAGCCAATTATTTTTAGCGTATGGAGATTGCTTAGGCTGTGGAGGTTTTGTAATAGTTCACGGGGCTTAAACTTGTCGTTGCCGTATTCTTTTTCATCGTAGCCCAAACCCAATTTTCTCAACTTGGGGAACATGCCCTTGTTCACCGGGGACGCTGTTTGTGAATCAAGAGACACGTTAGAGAGGGTTTGGAGATTCCACATGGTTTTAGTATCTGATCCTGACAAGTCTGGTCGCCTAATGAACCCAAACAGATAAAGATGCCTTTGTCTCTGGAGCTTCCACAATACGCTGGGGATGGGCGTTTTGCGCGAACCCCTAAAATCCAGCGTTTCTAGATTCCAAAGGCTGCATATAGAATCTGGAATAGTTTGGAGCATAACTGAGGCTATTCTGACGTACCTTAGATGGATCAACTTCTCGATGTCACTAGGTATTGAATACAGTTTCACTTTCCCGAGATCCAGGACGCGAGCCAACCTGAAGCTCTTGAAAAGCCATTTCAAGTGGCTTGATTTAACCTGGTATCCCTCTTGGCCGAAGCATGACAATGAACGGGTGCCTGAGTGATCACATGAGGTTGAAGAGATATAAAACAGGGTATCACAGTGGAGGGATAATCTACGGGGATTGCTCAGGGTCAGAATGTTATTCTCCGAGCAAACCTCGTAAAACTTGTCATCTTTTCTCTCTGATATGCAGAGGTCACGGAGAAGATCATGAATCCGACATGTTTTGACACCCCCATCGGTCCTCCTACTTGCGACTTGGACCAAGCTGCGATTCACTAGCTCTTCCAAGTAGTCTTCAACAACATCTTCTGGACTTCGGGTTCCAGTTTCTTGTATTCACCCTTCAGCTATCCATAGACGGATCAATTTCCTGAAAGGTATCTTATTGTCTTCAGGGTAGATGCCAACATATAGAAAGCAAGGCTTTAATCTTCGAGGCAAGCTGTCGTAGCTAAGCTTCAGTAAATCGCTGACTTGAGCCTTATCCTGAGTAAGGAACCAATTGACATTGCCCTTGATTTTGGACCACACTGTGACTTCTCCATGGCAGCTTTTAGCAATCTCTCTCTCGCAACACTACAAGAAAAAGTACTTTTGTTACGACAAAAATGGTCATTAAAAGCTTAAAAAATCATCATTAAGGCAGTTTTATGAGTCTATGACGATATTTTATTTCATCATTAGTCCTTACTATAAGTCAAGTCATTGTTAAATTAGTGACGTATTTTGAAATCATCACTAATAAAAAAATCTATTGTGACTAAAAAAAATATCATTAATATTTGTGAACAATTACAACCAAAATGAATCATCACAAATACACATAGTAATAGTGATTATTTAGTTGTCACAATTACTAGTGACAGTGACAAATATATTGGCAATATTGTGCTCAAATTAGTGACAAAAAATTACATTTAGTGATTAATAATTTTTGTAACTAAAAACTTTTTAAAGTAGTGACGATTATCTTAATCTTCTCTAAAATAAGTTACAATTGTCACTATACATTATTAGTAGTGATGATTTAAATATATAAAATTATATTTATTTCGTCATATGATGTTGTCACAATAGTTTTTCCTTTTAATTAATATTTTAAAATATCAAATAAATTAAAATAAATATCAATTAAAAATAAATAAATCTTCAAAAAATATAATTCAAATCAACTTTAAATAATAAATAATCCATGATAATCAAATTAAATAAAGAACTACAAGTCTTACTTTTGAAATGTGAACATTCAATGACAATAACTAAAACACAATAAAAAAAAAATTCAACCAAGTACCAAATTGAAAACACCTATAAAAAAACTCTATAAATAAGTGCTAAATTGATTATCTAAAATGATGCTAAACAATGCCTTCATGGATTTTGTTCCTGCAAATAAACAAAAAAGAAATGAAACAAATAATTAGTTCATTCACTTTCAATATGAATATAATAAAAATATAACTATACTTATATATCATGTTTTAAGGCACTAAATTGTCCATTGAATGACAATCCCCCGAAAAAGGCAGCCGTTTGACGTTTCATCTCTTTTTCAAGTTCTTGCTTCATTTGCTCTTGCTGAATTTCAAAAACTATACGATGAACATCAATCTTTTCACGTTGGGATTGCAATTCAGATTGGAGTTGGAAGTTGGCCTCTTCTTGCTTTTTCGCAATCTCAGTTAATTTTTGCACTTCTAACCCTAAATCATTTGCTCGCTTTTGTGCAGCTCCAACTTAATTATGAATAAGATGCTTTTCTGTTAATTTTTTTGTTACTGCTCAGTACCAATACCTAGTGAGTGGTTTGGTTTTCTTTCCCAATACAAGTGCAAATTGTTCAACCAATGGTACTGGTTTGAAATTTCTTCTTGATATGCCTCACCTACATTCTTCAAATCATTCTACAAAAATAATAATAAAAACAAAAAATGAATAAGTCAATTCAACACATTCTTATAACAAGATGTTAATATAGGCACCAAAGCAGTGTCAGAAATTAATTACCAAAGGCATCTACAAGACTTTTTGCAAACTGTGAAATACAAATCCAGAATAAGCAAACCTTGGAAACCGTGAAATGCAAAAGTGGAACCAGAGCAAGTACTTCCATTTCTTCCACAAATAACAATTCTTCGTTTGTTTTTTTAAAAAGAAGACATTAGCTTCCTGCTCGTTGGCGATAGAGATAGTATTCCAACCTATTAAGCATTCTTTCATATATTTCAATTATGCAATTAAAAATTGGCCATGAAATAGAATCCAAAGCAAAGCTCAAGTATGGGAAGTTGTTCATCTTTTCACCATGCATCATATACATCCTAAGCAATTGGTGCTGTAGAACAGAAAGGGGGACTCAAAAGTAATAGCAAAGAGCTTGAGTTCTTATTGATAAATTTCAATAGCAAGCCTGGGCAACCTTGCTACAACTTGAACAAGTCACAAACTAACAAGCTGCATGCAAAAATATATGTCTAAAGACTAAGCAAAAAAAATCGTTTTCAGACAAACAAACATACCATAATTTGCTCTCCATTTGGAACACACCAAGTTCCATCAGATTTTATATGTGTAGCCTTCCAAACTTTCACAGCATCAGGCCACTCTTCAGTTTCTGGATCTTTCTATTAAAGATAAATAAATAGAATTATTCTTCACAAAATGAGCATGTTGTAAATGTATAAATAAATCAAATGCCGTTTGCACAAATGATTTTGTGCCTGTAACAGATTTGACTTCTTGCTTACCCCTGTTAGCTTGATTTTTTTAAGCTTTTTTCCTACATAAAAGTATAACTAGTATTTAGTTTATCTAAGTATAATGAATTGAAGTCACTTCCCCTTTCCAGTATCATGAATCGACAATAATCTGAACTACTAGCATATATTTCAATTTTGAAATGCAATTTGAGGCAGATAAGCAATTTGATTTGTAAATATTAGATTATAACCGTGGGTGAGTGCCTGTTTTTTGGGGAAAACGGGGGTAGGTGCCATGTGCTATGGTGCTGTACTGCTGTGTGGAAGGGAGTAGGTGATGTGCAGTGGGCTGTGTGGTGCTTCAATGCAGGTGCAGTGAATAACTTATGCTCTACTCTTGTCTGTGTGCTGGGAGTCCGTGAGTGTGGGTTTTTGTTAGCTGTGTGAGGAGGTTTTGGAGAATGCTGTGCAGTGCGGTGAGTGTGGGTGCTTCTGGTGGAGAGAGTGTGCCGTGGGTGCTGTGAACGTGTGTAGTGGCAGAGGAGGTGTGTAGTGCAGTGGCACCGTGGGTGCAAAGGAGGTGAGCCGTGCAGTGCTTGTGTCGATATCACAATCATAACTCCGCTCTCTCTATCTTTCCAGCTCCATAGCTCTCCTGATTCTACCCTTCTCCTGAAATCCATATCCTGGTCCTGGTCCCTAATATTGATAAAATTAAACATTCTAGCAAAATTAATAATGTTTGAGCAAACTAATACCTGAGATCTTTGGCTGTGATGACGACAGACAAACGCAAAAAATGAAAATTCTCAAGCACTTGCATGGTTGAACGGTTGATCCCTGTGAAATTCTTTTGTTTTTTGGGTCTATATTCCTTTTGAATTCAAGGAGACGACGTTGCATTATGGAGACGTGAGGGTAGTGAGAGTCTGTGAGACGTGGGCTAGCTTGCTTTCTTTTAGTTATTTTAATATTATACTATTAGATTTTTTTTAGTATGATTATATTATTATATTTGTTTTTTTAATCATAAATCTAATTGAAAAGGAAAATTTTAATTTGTAAATCAGAATTAAAGTATTTCAATTTTATCTTATGATGATAGTAGAGCCTGAATTATATATAATAGATACAATTTACATGTTTTTATGACAAATAAATGCTAAATTACATATAATCATTCTAGTCTTAACATTTTTGTAAACTTCCTGCAATATATATTCTATTGATAAGTAATTAATGAGTAGATTTTAATCATTAATCTTCTTCAAAATAATACTAGTAAATTTTTTTATCAACTCAAAAAATAATTTTTAGTTCATTGATAGTCTTTTTTAAAATACACAAAATAATTCAATGTTTTGGTAAACACATAAAATAAATAGTTCAAGTTCATGGCTAACATATGCCTAAATCAAGATCCTATCTTTTATCTTTTAAGTTTGGAATGAGCCTTTTTGGAGTGGAGAATTAATGATGTCTATACTAATCAATAACCCAATTCAATTTCTCTGTTTTAGAAAAAAGATAAGTATAATTGATTTAATTCTCTGTTTTGGTGGGATATGTCTTCTAAAGGAAGAGGATATAAAGAAGATAAATATAGGTTCTTTCTTATCAATATTAATCGTAGATTGAACACTAATGAGCTGTATGTCCTAACCGCTCAAGCTCAACAAGTATATTATGTTAAAGACACTAAGGATCCAAATTGGCTAGATGTTGTGAGAACAAATCCCTGAGACTTATATGATGTACCAGAGGAGGCTACAAATGAGCCATGTCAGGAAAATGATGAGATTGGCTTGATCAACTTTATGTTTAATACACTAGATGATGAACAAGTGATGTCATTGAATAGAGCTGACTTAGTAAACTCTAAGGTTGATGAAAGTCCAGTGGTGCCTGTAGAAGTTGATAACGATGAAGAGGAAAGTGATTATGAAAATTTTGATTTATCATATGATGAGAACATTAATGCTATTCATGAATATGATCCTGATGATTATTAATTAATATTGTATGTTATTTTGTTAATTAAATAAATTTTGTTATTAACATATGTTATTAGTAATTTTTTTTTAGGGGGAAAGTACGTATTATTCTTATTGCATTGTTGATTATTGCATGCAAGCCTAACACTAGTAGTTAATAGTGTAATTATTTTGAATATCAATTAATTACATATAATTAATGCTATCTTAGTATTTATTTTGGTAGTTATTTTAAAATAATAATAAAATAATAACAAAGATAAGTCACTAGGGGTAAGTGCGCTAGCGGTAAGAGGTTTGAACTATTTGTAAGAGGTTATAGGTTCAAACTTCTATGATGCTTTTTATAACAAAAAAAAATTAGTTAATAATTTTAAAGTAAAGTAAAAATGAAATAATTTGAAATATTACATTCTGAATTAATTGAACATTATAGATAAAAAGGAAAAAG
The DNA here is from genome assembly GCA_019955255.1 of Castanospermum australe. Taxonomy (NCBI): domain Eukaryota; kingdom Viridiplantae; phylum Streptophyta; class Magnoliopsida; order Fabales; family Fabaceae; genus Castanospermum; species Castanospermum australe. The sequence goes on along the minus strand of NSJW01000852.1, from coordinate 431,981 downwards.
AAACAATTAGTGACTATTAATTAGTTCTAAATTTTTTATTTTTTATGACAAATTGTTATAAACAACAATAACCCTTCAAAACTTTAATGACAAGCAATTTGTCACTAATAATAAAATAAAATTCTATTTGTAGTGAGAAATATAGATTTTACTCATTAATAATTTTTATGTATATAAAATATTGTAATAATGATTATCTTTTAGTGAACAATCAAATTTCGTCAATATTATAGTAATATTAAATATTTGTAACAAATTACTATAGACACTAATGCTTCAAAATTTTAATGACGAGAGTTTTGTCACTAATTACAAAATAAATAAATATTTCTCATCAATAATATTAGAGAGAAATTTAATTTTTTGTCATTAATAATTTTTATTTAAAATAAAATATTGTACCAATGACAATTTTTAAGTGAAAAATTACATCTCATCACTAATATAATAATATTAAATATTTGTGACAAATTACTATAGGCACTAATTCTTCAAAACTTTAATATCGAACAGTTTGTCACAATTAAAAGAAAATAAATGACAATTTTTGTTATCGTCACTAGTAATGACAAAGTAAACTTTTTGTCATTAATATTTTTTTTAATGTCTATCAAATTTTGTATTAGTGACAATCTTATAGTAAGAAACTAATATTCATTACTAATATTTAATATTAGTGACACTATTTGTCACACATATTTTTGACACTAATATAATAATATTAAATATTTGTGACAAGTTATTGTTGGCACTAATCCTTCAAAGCTTTAATGACAAATAATTTGTCACAAATAATAGAACATAAATAGCAATTTTAGTTATCGTCACTAATATAATATAACATTATTGACAAAGTAACCTCTCTGTCACTAATATGTTTTTCATGTCCATCAAATTTTGTATTTGTGACGATTTTATAGTGAGAAACTAAAATCCATTGTTAATATCAACTATTAGTGACAAATTAATTGTGGCACACAAATTTTTGCTTCCGTTGATAAATTTGTTGTGACAATTAGTACATTGGTCATTATTGTAAATAGTATTAGTGACAAAATATAATTTGGTCACAAATATTACATAATTAGTGACAAATTTTACATTCATCACTAAATTTTGGTCACTAAAAATCACGTTTCTTGTAGTGAGAGGCTCTAGATCAGAAGGACACTCTTCTCCCCGAAACACCTTCTTGTAGAAGAGGTCCCAACTTTCTTCTTCGTTGAGGAAGCAAAGGAAGTAGGAAGGAGTTTGACTTGTATAGGAAGCCACCTCCTTTATACGACCAGTTATCAGTATTCTGCTACCGCTGTAGTGGTCATCTGGAAAGCCATCTTTTACGTCATCCCACACTTGAGTTTTCCAAATGTCGTCAAGCACCACCAAGTACTTCTTCCCGTTTAAGCATTCTCGCACCTTCTTGTTCAGTCCCTCCTCACTTGAAGCACCATGATGTTTTATAATTTTAGGCTTTTTAGTAGTTGGATTGTCATCTTCAGCTTCATCTTCTCCTTTCTTGAATAGATTGTTGTATTCAGATAAGGACAGCCAACACCAGAGAAGGGTCAGCAAAAGCTCTCTGGGTCTATAATCATTAGAGACATAAGCCCATGCGCGACAAGGGAACAACCTCTTGATCTGATTGTTGTTATAGATCTTTCGGGCAAGGGTGGTCTTGCCCAACCCACCCATGCCGATGATGGAAACAACGTTACGACGAGAACGCGCTTCCATGAGCTGCTTAATGACTTCGCTGGAGTCAACCACGAACCCCACTACCCCTTCTTCCTCCACATCCCTCCTCTGTTTGTGCAGTGACTCCGCAGCTTCGGTGTCTCCACTTGAGGATTCACCTTCTTCGATGCCGTATTTGATTTTGTTGTCATAGATCTGTTTGATGGTGCCCTGGATCTTCTCTATCTTATTGACGACACCGCGAAGCATCATTGCGTGTTCAATGCTGCGGACAATCTTTCTCAGCACGTTTCTCCTTCTCTGTTCGATGACTTTGGCAATGAAGGTGTCCACCACATCCTCAGCTTCGTGCACGCCATCTCTGATTTGGCTCACCACTTCTTTCACTATATCATGCTCGTTCCGCTTTCCCTCAGAGTTCTTGAGGAAAATGTTTATCAACTTCAGCTCATTGCGCAGGGACGTGATTTTGTCCTCCACGCCAGAAAGTAGATTTACTTCTGCGAAAGCAGCTGCGACAAGTTCTGTAACAGGGAGGTAACAACGCTATCCGCCATTTCTCTACAACCAACTCAAGATAAGAGAAGGACAAAAAGGATAACAAACGTGTGCTTGTGGCTTGACGAAAGTGTACCTCGCTGCCTCTTATTAAGATGCTCACGGTGTGTCCGTTTCCGCGTTCACCTGCTCCAGACTCCCGTTTGATACAAACGGGCTTCTTCTATGGAAACAATGTTGTTTAGTTATATGTTTCAACACTATCACAAGCTTGCTTTTGGCTTCAAATCAGGGTTTGATCCGAAGAAAAAAATTGTTGCTTCTACATTCGGAGTGATTCACGGTAGAAATGTCTTCCCACTCTACCCTGCCATTGAATGTAGTCTGCCTTTAATTTACTGTACAGAAGAAAAGAGAAAAGCCAGTGGCCCATTTCATGATTCTTTCTTAGTTTAATGATAAATAAATGTTACAATAATTGATATAATAGTAAAATAATATAAATTTTACTTCAAAAAAGTAACAGATATGAATTTTATTGTTTAATGAGTAAATAATTGAGAAAAAAAATTCGTTTTTTTAAAACAAAATTAATTAATTTATTTATAATATTTAAACAAAATTTCATTCTAAATTTATTTTTATCAACAAATATAAGAATACTTTATTATATGAAATAAAATTATTATTTTTATATACCAAATGTCATGTATATCTTTTTTTTAGTGTAAATTAAGAATATTTTATAGGATTCGATTTAATTGAACTGTCTCATAAACTTAATTACTAAACTTAAAAAAAATCAAATTATAGTTATCATACTTAAAAATGTAACTAGCGTCTTATGCGCAACACCTCGTGATTATTGGCTCTAATAATTATTAAAGTAAACTTCTTAATGACCTATTTGGTAAAAAAAAAAAAGAATAAAATTTTTTAAAATTTTTTAAAATAAAACAAAAATAAAAAAATTTTTATACTTTATCTTTAAAAATTTTATATATTTTATTTTATTTCATTCTATTTCATTATACTCTTATTCTTTTAATCATATCAAATGTGAACTAACTTTTATTAATATACAAATAGCAGTTCTAATCCACGCCTTCCCTTCCTTAGATCAAGACTTCTTTTTTCTGCATACCATAAGACTGGTCAACAATAAAAAACAAGTCAATTTTGGTTACATCTAAAATCAATAGTATAATAGTTATATTATAAAATGTATAGTTAATTTATTACAAATAATGCAGCTGGACCTCAAGTTGTATCCAACAAGTCACAGTTAGGCAGCTAGACTGCATGCACATGGGTAATCATATGAAAGTATGTATGCTTTTTTTTCTTTTCTTTTCTTTTTTTTATAAAGGTGTCTATACTTTTTAGAATTAGGTACGTAGTAATTGTGTAAACGATATCAACTTGGGTCTGTGATGATAATATTCAATATTTGATTTTTTTTTATTAAGCCATTTACTCTTCTTTTACCTAACTTTTTTGTAGTTACAATGGAAATGCATGCGCATGTCTATGTAAGGGAGGATAGATAACTTTACGAAAGATGAAACTTTCGACGTCATCGCATTATAATTTCAAGGTCTAAAGGTAACTTTTGACATTAACGCATTATAATTCCGAAGTCTAAAGGTGGTGTCAATTGAATTATAAGTTGCCCCTCCTTTACCTTATGTATATTAATTTGTACCTCCAATATACTACTTTTTTTGGTACAACCTCCAATGCACTATTTGTTTGCTTATGTATAACTGCTACTTACATAATTTAGTAGGGAAAATAATCACTTTACTGGCAACAAAAACCTTTTATTTTTAAATCACTCCAACTTTCTTTCAGCTTAAATTCTCAATCCACTCAATTTTAATTCCAGCTAGTACACAAACATGACCACATTAATATAAAGGGAATACTAAAGAAAATCAAAAGAAAAGATTCCAGGTAAAAAAAGAAGAAGAAAAGATTGCCCATTTGATACCGTTGAAGAATAAAGGACATATTCATTGGTTTAACAAGTAAAAATTACTTCTAGAAATTTCCCTGTTCATCATCTCAATCACATCAAAGAAACAAAAATATAGAGAACTCAGATTCTTTTAATTCCTAACCATCTCTAAAGGAGTTGCTGCCTTCAATAATTTATTCACTCCTCAATATGAGAGGACAGGCCTACATTCATGACATAAGGAAAAAAAAAATGTTCTAGAAGTCACTGTTTGAAAGGGGTTCATGACCATCATCACCAATGAAGATATTATCATATATAATGGCAGCAATAGCTGCACCAATGAATGGGCCAACCCAATAGACCCAGTGATGAGTCCATGACCAGCTAACCACAGCTGGGCCGAAGGACACAGCTGGGTTCATGGATGCACCATCAAAAGCACCACCAACCAATATGTTGGCACCTACAATAAAACCAATAGCAATTGGGGCAACAACACCAACATTCCCCTTCTTTGGGTCTACTGCTGTGGCATAAACTGTATATACCAACCCAAAAGTCATCACAATTTCAAAAATTAGTGCATTCCACACAGACACACCAGAGGATAGAGAGAAACCTGATGTTTCCTGCATTGTGCAAACAAAAATAGAGTTTCAACTTTCAATCATGGATTGGATTTAGTGCAGAAGATTACTTTCAATTATGGGTAGAAATAGTGTTTAAAGATGAAGATGGATGGTTACCAACTTACCATTCCACCAGTAGCAGACTTGAGAAGAATGCAAGCAACAACTGAACCAAGCAACTGAGCAACCCAATACAAAATGCTTCTCAACAGGGTTATGTTTCCTCCTATGAAGGCACCAAATGTGACTGCAGGGTTCACATGACCACCAGAGATGTTTGCCCCAACAGAAACCGCCACGAAAAGCCCAAATGCATGAGACAATGATGCAGCTATGAGACCAGTAGGTGTTGCAGGTCCATTGTTGGTAAGTTTGTCTGCCACAATAACCAACAATTAGTCATGGCACTGCTACAACCCTAAAAAAACATCAAAATACAGGACAAAACTCTTGAACCTCATTTTTGAAAATTACAAGTTCTGTTTTATATTATTCCAAACTGCAACTTAACTTTTGATGGGACAAAGATAAGCTTCTAAATATATGTTTGGTATGGGGTAAAAATAGGGGATAAATTTTTATGGATGTGTTTTGTATAGAAAATTGTATACAAAACTCATCCATGAAAATTTACCCCCCATTTTTGCCCCATACCAAACATATACTAAAACACCTTTTTTTTTTAGTGAAAGGTATTTATTATATAGAGTGCTCACTGTAAGCCATTCCAGAGCCTTCCCCAGCAAAAACAAAAATGATCATGGAGAAGAATTCTGCAAATGCTGCTCTAATTGCATCAGGTTGGCTGGCCTCAACAGGAGACCCAATTGCAATCCTATAGATTGCCATTAGCTCAGGAATGAAAATGATCAGAACCTAAAGAAACAGAAGAGAAGCCTGAGTGCTAGCTTCTTAATTTTCTTTTTTCTATATTGGTTAAGAGTGAAACATAAACTGTGAGAGCTTTGTTTGCTCTTTATATACCAAAGTTAACGGCTAGGGAAACGGTCGGTAAGACTTGATGCAAGCATGCAGCCTATAAGGATTAAGGAGTAGGTCTTCTTTCTTCATGGAGCCACACTTTGTGGTTGTGGGTGACTTGGTCATGGTCTTGCCATCTTTGTCTGTGGCTGTGATGTGATGTAGCTGCAGCTGAATGGGAGGTCAAAGGATTAATGCAGATGCCACTGCTTGATGATTGTGTTATCATTGTGAGCAGCGAAATGGCCGGCTAGCCTAACATTTGAGGACCAACAGGACCATCTTTAAAATGCTTGATTGGGGTTTCATACATGGTGGTATATATACACAAGAAGTTTTATTAATAATATTATGGTTAAATTAAAATAAAAGATTATTGTAATGGATTTTAGGGTAAACTTATGCTTATATAAATATATTATAATTTTGTATTCTTTTTTTCTAAATATATATAAAATTCTGAATGTATTGATTACTATTATCTAAATATAAAATATTAATTACAGATCGTGGATGTTCTTCGATCCAAACCAGAGGAATTACCTAAATAAGCGCAGGCGTATCTGCCACTCCATTATAACTCTTAGATGTAAATCCACAATCTAAAAAATCAAAATATGTTGTGTAATATCCCTCAATAAATTTCCATTAGATAAAGCTATTAGGATTGAATGAGGAGTTTGGGTAATTTGGGAAGCTCATAACTTCAAACTTTTATGTCGTTATTGTACCTAAAGACAATGACAAACCCAAAAAATTTGAAAAATGGAGGTGGTGAATATTGAATAAAAATTTTGGAAAGCCATATGATGTTTTGATAATATGTTTGAGGGGAGGGATTGTAATTTTTACCATAATACTGAAGTAAAAATGGGGTAAATTTTTATGAATGAAATTTGTATAAAAATGGGATAAATTTTTATGAATGAGACTTATGTAATTTTTTACACAAATCTCATTGTATTTTTACAAAAAGACTATGTTAGATAATAGACTAAGCTTTAGTTTAATAATTTACAAAACTAACCAGATCTACTTAAAGAAACTTAGCATGACTTAACGTAACCTATTTCCATCCCAATACACGATGTTTGAAGATGTAATGCTTGCACAGAACAAATATTTGAGGCTGGGGAAGGAGAATATCAAACTTGGTTGTGGTTGATGTCAAGGCAATTAACGTGCCATTTTACTCATGCTTGATACCATGCCAACACACTTTCCAACAAGCTCTTATCACAGGCAAGAATTTTGAGCATTTTCTAAATGGGCTCATTTACAAATAGGCTATCAAGTGCTTGTTTGGTTTTTTGATTAATTTTTAAAAAAATTACTTTTTTTAAAAAAATTCTTTCAATAAGAGTTTAATTATAAGTAATTAATTTTTTTAAAAAATAATTATAAGTACTTAATTTTGTAAAAAAATTACTTTTTTTAAAAAAAAATTCTCTCAATAAAATTTTGACTATAAATTATTTTAAATATAAAATAAATTAATTCAAATACATACTTATTTGAAATACATATCAAGGGAGAAACAAATATTTTGCAAGTGAACGATATCATCTGTCATACCAAGAGAAAATTTCTGGCGCTGTCCCTTTCATCTATTGCATATAGAAGTCATTACTTTGACAACATACGTTTGTGTATAGGCTTCCTTGATCATTGAGAATTACAAAAGGTTGCCTCAAAATTCACGTGTCACCACTTATCAAAGAAACCTAAACCTCTATTCACAAAATGTGAATTAAGAGATTTTATTGTAATTAATCTACTTGAAATTAAATAAGTATAAACTTTTGAACTGCAGTACCTTTCTAGATACACACATTCCAGGATGACATTTGCGTAAAATATTTTTTTAAAAAATAAAACATCCCTTAATTTTTCAACTCCATTTTTAGGAAATATTTTTTGCACATAAAAATGTTGTCATATAACTCACTTAAGGAAATGTGGGCCATTGATGGAGAGAGAAAAAGAAGAGACAGAAAGAGAAAAAAAAAAATGAATGGTGTTAATAATAGTTGTGTGAGTTATGTGAAAAAAATTTTATGTATAGATATCATTACTGTCATTTTTAAGGATATACTATATTGACCATTATGATGCAATTCAGCTCTATAGTTGGTCATCCAGTTAGCTGTAGATAGTGCTTAAAATAGAGAACTAAAATACAAACAAACAAGAGGAAAGGATTACTCCAGTACCCATCTTTTTTTCCAAGTATCCATATTTAAGTTGCTTTGTCAAATATTTTTACTTTTTAGATTTCAAACATTTATTATGAAAAATAATCACCAATAAATGTTTGACAAATCATTTAAATATTAGTATCCTAGAAAAAAAAAATCAGTATACTATAGCAACACCCCCAAAAAAAAAAAAACGAAGGCCAAAACATTCGGAACAAGCTCTCCTGCAACGTCTCTTAATATGTCAAGTGCCAAGAGCAAATATAAAAAATACGAATTTAAAAAGAAGATCCAGCTGGGGAGAATGAAAGCAAGGATTTTTTTGTGCAGAGAACTCAAAAGTCTTGCCTTGTAATGTATTAAATAAGACAGATTCTACAGGACCAGCTTTGAATGCATAAGATTGGATGTGAAGCAGGTCATGAAATATCCCTATTCACTCACTTCTGTCTGTTTATACAAATGAAAAAGTAGGAAACAAAATTGCAAGTTAATAAAAGAGTAAAAGAGAAAAGATTCTTGGTAAAATACACGTGGAAAGTTGCACCCATTGTATGGGAAAAAAATACTCATGATGCAGCAAAAGGAATGCCTTCTAAACTATCGCTATTTATATACAGAGGTTACAACTTACAACTCTTCGATCTGAATTTTCTACAATTTTCACAGATTGGAAAAAAAATATTACAGTAATGAATAAGTTGATCCACGCTTGAGTCTGGGAGAGTGAAAAGAAGTCTAATAAAAGAGTCACACCTCAGCAGAATTAGTGTTGATTACACGCTCCTCTCTTGAAAAACAAATCAATATGCCATGGGGACAAAATAACACCACTCTAAACTGCTTGCCTCCAAAAGAATATGCATCCAGCCCCAAATTCTCAAACCAACCAAACTCCAAAATCCTATCTTTAAATCCTACAGACCTATCCCTGTTACTGTATTCTCTTCCTATGCCTACCAATGCCGAGTGCTAATCCAAGCTTCATCGTTCCCACTCTTGCCACCCACAACTTCCACCTGACATTCTTGGAAAAATCCATCAGGTGTACAAATCACCAGTGATTCAGCTCAAGCAGAATATGAAGCTATTCTCATGAACCAACATTAGCTGCAATTATCCACACACATACTCCCATCCTAAACAAGTCGGTGCTGACGCAAAGCCTTGCCAAAATGAGGTTGCATCAATCGGACATAGAGACCATTCTTTGCCACCAATGAATCATGGGTCCCTTCCTCCACTATCCGTCCTCCATTAAGCACTACAATGTTGTCCACATGCCTCATCATTGCAGCCCTATGCGCAATTAAAATAGTGGTCTTGTTTCCCATTATTAGTGTGTCTAGGGCCTCTTGCACCACTCGGCTTGACTCGGATTCAATTGATGAACTTGCTTCATCCAACAACAAGATAGGTGCATTTTTCAGCACTACCCTTGCAATTGCAATTCTCTGTTTCTGTCCTGGGGTTAAGTCAACACCTCTCATCCCAACATGAGTGTCATAACCATGGGGCAAGCTGCTTATGAAATGATGAGCATTTGCTATTCTTGCAGCCTCTTTCATCTCAGCTTCACTGGCATTATGCCTTGCATATATGATGTTTTCTCTTATGGTTGTTGAGAAGATAATAGGTTCCTGCTGAATCAGACCAAGATGGCTCCTCAACCATCTCAAATTATATAGCTTCAAATCCCTCCCATCTAGTAAAACTTGGCCAGCAACTGGATCATAAAATCTCTCAATCAAAGATATTATAGTGCTCTTTCCTGACCCTGAAACTCCTACAACGGCAACTGTTTGACCTCCATTGACTTTGAGACTAAAATTGCTCAATACCAACACTTCTGGACGAGATGGGTAACAAAAATCAACATTTTTTAATTCAATGCTTCCATATACATTGGGTGGCTTCAATGCTGAACTATCATCAGGATCAATTTTAGGCACACGATCTATGATTTCAAACACTGAAATGAGAGATTTACGCCTTTTAAGTATGTAAGGAGCCAATCCAAAAGGCTCCACGAGTGCAAATGTAGCAAATGAGAAAACCATGTACTCCTTGAGCGCAGTAGGTGGATCCATATAACCTTTTTTTATGCATATCGCAGTGTACCAAAGTAGAAGGGCATTACAGGCGAAAAGTAGAAACTGTGAAAAGCCAAATGCAAAACCAATGGCCATCCCGTGAAGAAAAGCTCTGCTTAAATATTTTCTCTAACTGCAGCCTGTAGAGCTCCATTACCTTATTACCAGCACAAAATGCAACAACAGTGTAAATGTTTCTAACTGCATCTTCAAGAACCAAGGATGCCTTTCTGTGCATTTCCTGTATGCCCCTTGAAAATCCAGCAAGCCACAATTTCTGCAAAATTCAAACAGGCTGCACTTAACATATGCATTATGCAAAAGATTAAAGTAAATCAACTAAACTGTTAGTCTTAGCCAGCATTATCAAGTCATTCACATAATTAAAAGATTTAGCAGGCAAAATTACATTATGTGCCACAGATCTCACTTATCAAAAGCAGGTCCATTAATTTAATAAACGACATTCAACATACATCAGGATAAATAAGATATTGATAAACAGTGACAACAAAACATTGAAACCCCAATAAAAGGGTGAACTATCTTTCAATCACATTACCCTTGATGCTGCAAGGCAATAAAATATTAAAATGTAACAACTCTTAATTCTAATCTGATTTCTTCTAAGAACAAAAATCAAATCTGATGAAGAATAAAATTAGCCATAGACACTGCCAAATTAAACTAGTTGTAAACCATTAATTAGCTAACTGAAACATCAAGATATATTACAGTTAATGCAAGGTCACAAACAATTTCAACATCATTTGTTAAAACAATCTCAACTGAATACTTGTTTAGTTTTTATTATGCAAGACACTTCCTTAGCTTTAATTTCAGAGTGAGAATCACAAATGAATTTCATCAAAAGAAAAAAAAAAAAAAAAACAGAGATTCAAATGAAAAAATTACCCATTTCCCTTTCTCTACTTTTCCTTTTAAAATATTGGTCTGACACATCCAAACATCTCTAGGGTTTTGGATCTGTCATCTCTCCCACATCATTCTTGAGGTAAAAGAGACAACAATAATACCAATTAGTCACTGGCATATTATCCAGCAGACTTGGTTTGCAATGAATGAACAGAATGACAAAATATGATAAAAGCCATCAACATATATTCACACAATAAAATCATACAATTTTGGATTAGCATCCATAATTCATTTTTCATTCATAATAGGAAAAGTTCTATCAAATAAAAAAAAAAAAAGGAAAAGTTCTATACATTATGAAATTTCAAAATCACACGTCCTTTTTAAGGGGGTTTCCCTAACATATGCAAAGAGATTGGGCAGCTTTGCTCCATAGATGTTTTCTCTTTTTCTTTGTTTTATTTTTCCTTTTTTCGTTACGGAGGATCCCTTATCCTTCAAATTCCTTGTAATTTTCTTCTCTGTCTTAATGAATTTCTTTCCTAAAAAAAAATGAAATTTCAAAATCACTGAATTTTGCAGGAGGCATAAATTTCCACAAACTGCATTGACATGAAAAAGAAATAAAAGCTCAACCCACATCTGGGAAAATATTTATATTGGAAAAGCAGGTGCGAACCTGGGCAATGGCAGAAACACACAGAATTGGGAGGGTTGCTAAAGCTACAAGTGCTAATCGCCAGTGCAGCAAAGCACCAATGACAAGACCAACAATAACTGCAGCACTATCCTGTATAAATATGGAAAGTCGGTTACTAAAAGCAGCTCGTACGAATGTAGCATCGTTGGCCAAGCGCATGGATAAATTGTCAGCACTGTTTTCCTCTTCATCAAACCATCCAACTTCATTGCGAAGCATGGCTGCAATATTATCAAAACAGGTTAAATACTGCTCAGAATTCCACATATTTTGAGAGAAAAATACTGCAAAAGGAGGAGTTATGCACCTGAGAACATCATTCTCCTAACTCTTTCTGTCATTTTCTCCCCCATTATACCAAAGTAGAAATGCTGCAAAAAGTTAGCAACGACTGTCACAATTCCCATGCAGGCAATGATCAAGCACCACTTGTCTACCTCCCGTCGAAAGTGATGAGCTTCGTCAATTCTATAGTAAGCCGTCACCACAAGGCCAATAACATAAGCAAGAAGGGGATTGAAAGAACCAAAGATAGCAGCACCTATGCTTCCTAATACAGCATAAAGCCACTCAGCAAAACTAAGCTCAGCCAGCCTCCAAAGTGATGGTGGTTCTCGATGTCGTGCATCCTTTGTTTCTCTCATTTGAACTGAAACATCATCAGAATGACTATGTGGTCTACTAAAAGTCTGTGAATGGGAGCGTTCATTTTTAGGATCAGATGTTAAAAGAGGTGATACAGGGGATTCTGGGTCAGAACCATTTGACATTTGCCGATGCACAGCCTGAACATCAATCTTGGGTAACTCTGGTAGTCTCATTTCAAAACTATCCTGCCTTGTTATTGATGGCTCCTTATCTGCTGCATCCAAAGACTGACCATTTTCCAGCCTTTTCTCAGGTGGTGGGCTCCGATGGTTTGGTGATTCTTGCAAGTTAAAGATGCCATCTGGAGGTCGGAATACGGCTGAAACCCTTTGAAGAGAGGGTGACTTCATCATTTTAGGGGATGATGGTTCTTTGAAGCTATGACTTACTGAAGAATCATTCTCAATTTGCAAAGCTGAAGTTTCCTTGTAGTTTCGAACGGGCATCCTGGATGATGATTAAAATAAATAAAGTAGGTGATTTTCTATACACCAGTGGGGAAATCTTGCACATTATTAAAAACACACTAAATATTAGATGCTATAGTTCAGTGGGCATTGAAATGCACTAAACAAAGTGTAAAGATTATTAGTTATTATTGTAGTAAATCATTTTCTAACAGACTCTTGCCACTTTCACCATTCCAATATTTGGGCAGACATAAACAATAATGATTTGTTCTAGTACTAGACCTCTTGGGAAGTTTTGCTGCCTCTTCGCATCGAAGAAGCTCAGCATATAAGCCATCCAGGGTCAACAATTCATCATGAGTACCCATTTCAACAAGTTGACCTTCCTCCATGACAGCTATATAATCAGCATTCCTTATGAGACTAAGCCTTCGAGCAATTATTATTGTTGAGCGTCCCAACATAAGGAGATCCAGAGCCTCCTGAACAGCCCTCTCAGCCTCAAAATCAAGTCCGCCAGTAACCTCATCAAGCAGAAGAATTGATGGATTTAAAAGCACAGCTCTTGCAATAGAAAGTTTTATTTTCTGCTCTTCTGTCAAAGCTAGACCAGCCCTGCCAACCTGAAAGACAGGATTCCCAGAGTTTTGGAAATGAAAATTTGATTGCCAATGAAAAGGAAATTATTTGAAAATACAACCCAAAAATAACCATGGGCTCAATATGATCATGTCAATCAAGCTTCACCTGTGTATCATAACCTTTCCCTAATGAGCTGATAAATGTGTGTGCATGAGCTATTTTAGCAGCCTCTTCAATTTGATCCATGGTGGCATCCCTCCCATAAGCAATGTTGTCTCTTATACTCAAACTGAGCAAAGCAGGCTCCTGGGTGACTAGTCCTATTTGGCTCCTCAGCCATTCCAGTTTCAAATTCTTGATGTTTTCACCATCTAAAAGAACTTCTCCTGAACCACAGATAGGCAAATTGATTTAAATCTGCAAATGACAAATATGCACTATCAAGAATTAATAGCATAAATATGCACTATCAAGGGGAAACATTACCTAATGTAGGATCATAGAAACGCTCCATGAGTGGAATAATACTACTTTTTCCAGATCCATTTCTGCCAACAAGTGCCACAGCTTTCTTAGCAGGTACAGTGAGATAAAACCCACTCAAGATAGGGATTTCAGGACGAGATAGATAGCTGAAATAAACATTCCGAAACTCTATATTTCCTAGCACAGAATCAGGGGCAGTGCCATCATGATGAACAGATGAGGATGACCGGCTTATCATCTCAAATAATCTATAAGCAGCTATTCGCCCTTGATCAAATGAGTAGAAATTTGTCGCTGCTTGATTCAATCCCCTTAATCAAAGTAACAAAAATGGTAAGTAAAATGTAAAACATATAAAGAAAATATAGAAGTGGGGAACGATGCTCACAGGCCACTTAGAATTACAGCAAACAGAGCTGTTATAATTTCACCACCATGAGCTTTTCCATGCATAACCAAGAACCTTCCAACCCAGAGTTGTAATGCACAAGAACATATTGCAAGCCCATATGTAAAACCAAGACCAAGCCCTTGAACAAGACTTATTAATATACCATATCTTAGAGTAGCTTGCAGTGATGTTGCATATGAATACTTGGCCAATGTTTCATTTGTAAATGCATACAATGTCCCTATATAAGAAACTGCCTGCATCACAAGAAATTATCCGCACTGAGAATCAATGTCACTAAAATGCTTCAAATAAAGAGAACGTCATAATTCCTTCCACTACATCCAATTCAAAACATCAAAGAAAAAAAAATTATTAAAAGCAGAAATTCATAAAGACAGAGAAGAAAATTATAATGGATTTGGAGGACAAGGGATCCTTAATAACAGAAAACAGGAAAGGGAAAAATAAAAAAGCAAAGAAAAAAAAAGAAAAAGAAAACATCAATGGAACAAAGCTACCCAATCCCTTTGCATATCTGTTAGGAAAGCTCCTTGAAACAAGCCATGCGCTTTACACCAAATAGAAGCTAAACACCTAATCTTATCCCAAATCAACTGCTGAACCAAAGAGATCTCTTTGAAAATATGAGCATTGCGCTCCAACCAAATACACCAAATAGTAATAAAGATTGCACATTGCCATAAAGATTTAGCCTCTTTACTTTTACCAAAACTACCATAGCTAATCAACAGAAAATGGTCCAAGTACCCAAGGCACACCCAGCACTCACCAAAAAGAACATCAAATAAAAAATGAAGACAAAACAGAAGCATATCTGATCCTACAAATATAATAAAGCAATCAGGGCAATCATATTCATTTCCTTCCAACTGTAAAGTAAACTTCAAAATTGTTCCATATATAATCAATACAGGATAGATTAGTTCATGGCTTCTCTTTGGTATTCTGCTCATGGTTGCTTCAAGGAAGTTGCTGCTGCATCTAATATGCAGAGACTGGGCTGCCATGGTGCATTTTTTAGTTTTTCATGTTCCATGTTATTTCCATGTCATGATAAAGAAAAAATATACAATTTGATTATATCAAATATTTTTTTGCAGAAATTCCCTCCTGAGAAGAGAACCAGTCATAAAATGGTCTATCCTTACACAATGAACTATAAGGGAAAAACAAATACAGCATCATTGACATGGTATGAAAAGACTTTCAAATGAAGTAACCACAACAAATACAACATCTTTATTTATTTATTTATTTTTATATATAAATCAATCAAAATACAGAGCTGGATAGAAGAAAGTATGTATCAAGCATATCATGCTCATAAAATTTCATATTAAACCAAGATTGTTTTCTACTCTATTAATTAATATTAAAACTAACATATAATATGCTTTTCAAACATATGAAAATATCCATTGTTTACAAAGTTGTAGTTAACATTTTTTGTCCCTCAACTTTATTCTAGGTTTCATTTTTGTCCCACAACTATATTTTGTTTCATTATTGTCCCAAATCTTGCCAACACGGCATCCTATGTGGGCACAAGTGCACAATTAGCAATGCATTGTGTCCAGCTAGAATTTTTTTTTTTTAAATTAGTGGTTGGGACAGGAAAAGATTTGAGACAAAAATGAAATAAAATAGTTGTGGGACACTTAGATAAATTTAGGGGACGAAAGTGGAATTCTGCCTCTAATGAATTTTATGCATCATTGTCTTTTTGAAAGGAATTATACTTCTCATAAAGATTGGTTACTGAAAAGAAGAGTGGAGAGAGGAAGAATCGAAAATAGCTGACTTCAATGACTTGTCAGAACTGTAAAGTGAACAGTATATGATAATAGATGAACCAAATTTTAGTCGGACATAATAATTAAACTCCTAGTAATAATAAATAACTCAGTAACCATAACATATCACTAAGATTAGCACGTAAATATTCCAGAAAAAACAAGAAAACCATAAATAGCTGAAATATATCTTCTTTTATGAATGCTTTAGTAGCTTATGGTTGTGAATGTGGAAAAAAAAAAATGAATGATAGAGAAGGGATCCCAAACACAAGGGAATTCTACTGCCATGGGCTAGGCAAGGAACAACATTTGTGAACTGGAAACCAAATCTTAACCCAAAACCTTAAGGCATTAGGTCCATGGTTTTTTCCACTTTCATGGTATGCGTGATGAAGTTGGAGTAGTGTGCCTATTGAGGAGAAGATACAGTTGTGGGACAAAAATGAAACTCATGGCAAAGTAAGGGACAAAAGGTACATTTTTGCCTTTAAATTTTATAAAATTTGGTGTGCAAGATCAACATGATAAATAGGTAAAAGTCAACAGTAGAATTGGCTAAAATCATTTTCTATAAGAAATCATTAGATGGTGTAAGTCCGCCAATTCTGACACCAATGTCAAAAATGTTGACCCACAGACAATCACACACACACACACACATTCAAACAGACATATTCAAATCTTTCTTATATCAACAGATTCTCCTGAGTTTTAAAGAAAACATAATCAAAAAAGGGGATAGAAATTAAGGAGAACTAAGTAAAAAAAAATTCATCCCAATGTCAAGCTTATTTTAAAACATGAAGCAACACTTGATTGATGTTCAAGGCAGTGTCACCAAGTACATGCCAACAAGGAAGGCCAAGAAAAGAGAGTACATGCCAACAAATAGCATGTGACTTTGTTGCTCAGTTGAAGAGTGAAGACAACAGTAATGACAAATTCAAACATAACAAAATGAGTAATAAACGGACGAATTATAAAAGGGGGTGCCTCCTTCGTGAATAGTGATCAACTACAGAATTGACAAACTCACAAAGAACCAGCGTTAGATAAAATAGATAAGGTGATCTCATTTGAAAATTCAATGCAAAAGGGTATTAAAACAGCATCTCAATTCATCTATATGTTTATCTCATACACAAACACAAAAAAGGAAAGGAAGAGAGTACTTGGTCCAATGTAAAACAGAATTAAATTTTAAACAACAAACAACCTGTTCAGCTATGCTAGCCGCTTCAGCATATGCATCTTGGATATTCTCTGCAAGCCTATGGAGGAATATATTTGATATTCCTCCTGCAGCAACAATAAATGGACCTGTGGCTAATGTTATCAATGCAATCTGCCAACAATTGATAAATCCAATGACAAGACCACTGAAGAAGGTAGCCATATTATGAATATAATTTCCAACCTGCATTCAAAAGCCAATGAACATATTATATGAGACATATGTGTGGAGATATTATCTGCAAAGAAGCTGACATTTCCAAGGGAATGAATATTGAAAATATACACATAACAAGAGCAAGACATACTTTTTCACTAAGGGCAGACTGAATGAGCAGCACATCACTCAATACTTGACTCACAATATCTCCATTATTCCCATAAGTATCAAAAAAACTCATGTCTTGGTTAAGTAATACTTGAACATATTTTTGACCTGATGACAGCAGTCTGCCGTTCTCCAGTCAAAATCCAACAGGAAACCTCTATTAAACGAAAAAAAAAAAAAACACTATTAGTATTGCAGGAAATTTAAATGCAAAACCTAAAAAACACATTTCTCTTGATTAATTCTGATAAACATTGAAGTTCACCAATCCAACCAGCAGCAAAAACTCCCCCAGCAATATAGACAATGGTTAAAGCAAGCTGCAGAAGAAACAAAAGAGGTAAGTAAGCATAAGTCCACTTTTAACATCTCATTCACAAATTGACTGCCTTGCAGAAAACTGAAGATAATTTCTCCTCTAAAATTTTTTCTTTTCAAAATTTCAAATAACAAAAGGTATACCAAAAGTACACCAAGAAAGCATAAAGTAGACAAAACTATGAATGAGTTAAAAGAAATTATGACAACTGTAGAAAATGGAGTAAAACTTAAGTATGCGTATATATAAAGAGGAAAAAATATTCCCTGAATTCAAGCACCTCATGCTCTTCTATCTCAAAGGTCAAACAGTAGATAAACCAAATCAAATAAATAGAATAACCCTTCTAAGCTTTATATTTTCTCTCCTACAGAAACTCAAATGTCAAATAGAATGTGTTTCTGTTGGAATGTACAGATATGATTGCTGGAATATTTGGATGTGATTGCTGGAATATTTGGATGTGATTTGGATATCCAAATCAAATCCAATCTTTACTATTGTAATGTAAATATTGTTAGAGAGATTCTAGGCTAGATTTTAGGCTGAAAATCAATCCCTTGAATTAAGGGATTACAGTTAATTCTCTCTTGATTTTTTCCTATTTTTTCTCCTAGGCTTTTCCCTAGAATTTCACTATAAATACAGTCTTGTACATCCAGAAATATCAATGAGAACAGATACCATTCTCTCTTTCTGAATTCCGCATGGTATCAGAGCTGTAGGAGAGATTTCTGGGTTCTATTTGCAGCCTTCATTGCTGCATCTCTTTCCCTTTCCCTTTGCAGCCTTCATTGCTACATCTATTTGCAGCATTCATTGCTGCATCTCTTTCCCTTTCCCTTTGCAGCCTTCATTGCTGCGTTTCTTTCCTTTTTCTCTCTACTTTCTGCATTTCTTTCCTTTTTCTCTCTACTTTCTGCGTCTGTTTGCAGCCTTCATTGCTGCGCCTCTGTTCTGTTCTACAGACGCAGCCTTCATTGCTGCGCCTCTGTTCTGTTCTACAGCCTTCATTCCACCAGAGGGGAAAATTAGATCCACGAGCCATCAAATGTATCTTCCTTGGCTATTCTAGCACACAAAAAGGTTATAAATGCTACCATCCTCCTTCTAGGAAATACTATATGTCAGCAGATGTAACCTTTGTTGAAAACAAGTCATATTTCAACCATTCTTATCTTCAGGGGGAGAATTCATTGGAAGATAAGAATGCTCCTGAAATAGACGGTCTGGGTCTTAGTGATTTTGAGTTACCCGTCTCTCAAACTCCATCTGCTTCCCCAACTGATTTTGTTTCCCAATCTACTACTCCTGAAAATTTTCAACTCGAATCTATTCCAAATTCTATTTCTCAGGAACCTATAACTCTTCCTCAAACCGATTCTGTTCATAATCCTAAAAGATTTTCTCAAATATATTCAAGGAGATCAGCTACTGTTCCAAATCCGAAGCAAAGCCAGACTACCAATCCGGACCCTATCGATGAAAGCACGGTAAGTTCTATTCTTCCTTTGGCTGAACAGCCTGTTCATAATCATGAGAATGATTTAAATCTCCCCATTATCAATGAAAGCACGGTAAGTTCTATTCCTCCTTTGATTGAACCGCCTGTTGATGATTTGGATCTTCCCATTGCCCTTAGAAAAGGTTCCAAAAAGTGCACAAAGCAACCTATTTTATCCATTGTCTCACTATGTGTCACTACAACGTTTGTCACCACCCCACAAAAATTTTTATTACAAGTCTAGATACCATTGCTGTTCCTAAATCTCTATCTGAGGCATTGTCAAAAGAAGAGTGGAGAAATGCAATGAAGGAAGAAATGAGGGCACTAGAGAAAAACAAGACATGGGAGATATTTGACAGACCGAATGGAAATAATTTAGTCGGCTGCAAATGGGTCTTTACTCTGAAATACAATGCTGATGGCTCACTCGAGAGATACAAGGCTAGGTTGGTGGCTAAAGGGTACACTCAAACTTACGGGGTAAACTACCAGGAGATATTTGCACCAGTAGCTAAGATGAACACGGTGAGAATCCTACTATCTCTAGCTGCTCACTTTGACTGGCAACTTCAACAATATGATGTAAAGAATGCCTTCTTACATGGGGACCTAGAAGAAGAAATCTACATGAGTATTCCACCAGGTTTTGAAGGGAGAAAAACAGCAACTAAAGTATGTAAGCTGAAGAAAGCCCTGTATGGGCTAAAACAGTCACCAAGAGCTTGGTTCGGAAGATTTACCAAAGTCATAAAAGCGTCAGGGTACAAGCAAAGTCAAGGAGATCACACACTGTTTATCAAGCACACGGATTCAGGGGAGTTACAGCACTTCTGGTATATGTTGATGACATAATAGTCACTGGTAATGATGAAGAGAGAAAACTCAAACTAAAACAGTGCTTGGCAAAAGAGTTTGAGATAAAAGAGCTAGGAAAACTGAAGTACTTTCTCGGAATTGAAGTCTCATACTCCAAGCAAGGGATCTTTATCTCACAGAGAAAATATGTCCTGGATCTTTTGAAGGAAACTGGAATGCTTGGCTGCAAACCAGTGGCTACTCCGATTGAAGCAAACCAGAAACTAACAGCAGCAAGTGAAGAATCCAGCTGTTGATCGATCAAGAAATATACCAGAGGCTAGTAGGAAGGCTTATCTATCTTGCTCATACCCGACCAGATATTACCTATGCAGTAAGTCTGATTAGTCAATTTATGCATGATCCAAAGGAATCACACATGCAAGCTGCTCTTCGAATACTACACTACTTGAAAGGAAGTATAGGGAAAGGAGTGCTATTTAAGAAGAGTCAAAACCTCAAGTTAGAAGTCTATACAGATGTGGATTTTGCTAGCTCTGTGGTTGACAGAAGATCAACAACAGGTTATTGTACATTTCTCGACAGTAACTTAATAACATGGAGGAGTAAGAAACAGAATGTTGTGGCAAAGATCAAGTGCAAAATCCGAGTTCAGAGCAGCAGCACAAGGAATTTGTGAGTTATTGTGGCTGAAGATTATACTAGAAGACTTGAAGATCAAATGGCAGGGTCCAATGAGACTGTATTGTGATAACAAGTCTGCAATTAATATTGCTCATAATCCTGTACAACATGATAGGACAAAGCATATTGAAATTGACAGACATTTTATTGAAGAGAAACTTGAGGAAGGACTAATCTGCATGTCCTATGTTCCTTCAGGAGATTAACTTGCCGATGTCTTAACTAAAGGGCTCAACAGTGAAAATTTTCATGAGATGGTTTCCAAGTTGGGAATGGAAAGATATATATTCACCAGCTTGAGGGGGAGTGTTGGAATGTACAGATATGATTGCTGGAATATTTGGATGTGATTGCTGGAATATTTGGATGTGATTTGGATATCCAAATCAAATCCAATCTTTACTATTGTAATGTAAATATTGTTAGAGAGATTCTAGACTAGATTTTAGGCTGAAAATCAATCCCTTGAATTAAGGGATTACAGTTAATTCTCTCCTGATTTTTTCCTATTTTTTCTCCTAGGCTTTTCCCTAGAATTTCACTATAAATACAATCTTGTACATCCAAAAATATCAATGAGAACAGATACCATTCTCTCTTTCTGAATTCCACAGTTTCGAAGCTTGACATACTTATAACACAATAATCCCATATAACAGTTAACACAAATATGAAGCTTTTAAGGCTAGTTACCTACAATAACCAGGTAGATATGATCAGTGACATATAACACGCATAATAGCTAGTAGCTCCCAAAATAATCATGGCTGAAGGCCAACAGACCCCGTAAGAATATGGCAATTTTAGGAAGTACAAAGAAATGCAAAATCTAGAGAGAAAAATGATAGCATTGATTCCTTAGCAGGAAGGTAGAAAGTTAGTCAGAGCTATATACAGAAGGCATGTGACAGAAAAACTGGCAATTAAAGGCCACTCAAACTGTATATGAAGCCTTCATACAGTTTACGAATTTAGGAAAGTGTTATGGGATTATGGAAGTTGTTCCTTGTACATTTGTACTGCACTCTAAGTGGATATAAGTGGACATAAGTGTCATTATGAAAATGGATGGGATGTCAATACAGCAATCCAAGCTTCTCATTTTAGTCCATGGAATGGAGTCTATTTCAAAGGGATAGACTCCATTTAGGTCTTTCTTTTCCTTGAAGCTAGGTAAAGATTCTCACGTCCACTTTCAGGAAGACCATTGGGCAAGGGCCTTCTCGTGCAGATATGTTTTCCCACATTTTTATTGTCTTTCTTCCTTACATAACTCTCCTATCCACAATTTCTAGTGTTCAAGATTCCTTTTTTTCTTGAAATTTCCATTTTTCATAGCTCAAATGATAGGGAATTTTCTGAAATGGAGAATCTTTTGGGTCTCACTAACTCTGTTCATTTATCTTCTAATTCAGATAAAAGAATTGGGTTTCTTGACCCTTTTAGGGTGTTTTCATGCAAATCCTTTTTCCAATTTCTAACTCATGCGTTGAATAGAATTACTTTCCATCTTGATAAATTCCTTTGTAAGTCCAAAGCTCCCTCTAAGGTCAAGTTTGTTATTTGGACTGCAATGCATACTAGAATTAATACTAATGCCATGTTGTAGGTTCACAAGCCACATAAGGATCTTGATAGCACTAGTTCAGATTATCACAAAGAAAATGGACAGTCTTATTCCTCCACTCTATTCTCTTGTCAATGGGACTGCAGGACAGATGGGTAAAGAGTGATTTTTTACAAGAAGAGAAGCAAACTATGCACTTCAGGGCATTCGAGAGGCCTGGACTCTCCAACTCTAGTCCTTTACAAATTCTTTCCCATCCCCCCTCACGTCTAACCTATCCCTTATATACAAGTACCCTCTCCCAAAAACTTAAACCGGTTAAATACCTGTAATACTAAGTTGACCCGGTCAACTATTACAAAACTAGCACTACTTTCTTCTGTTCTTCCTAACTTATACCCTCTTAATTAAAGGGTGGCTATCAATACTCCCTCCCAAAGCTTTCACCTTGTCCTCAAGGTGAAAATTAGGAAAATGCTCCTGAATAGAAAATAGCAGCTCCCAAGAATTCACACAAGCCGGAAGGTCCTGCCACTGGATGAGAATTTCAGCAGCTCCCTCAGCATTGTAACGGAGATGAAGAACTTGAGCTGGCTGGACCTGCAACTCCAATTCCTCATATAGCATTGGAGGTAAAAGGTTGGGGCTCACAAGGAACAGCAACAGCTTTCTTGAGCAAAGAGACATGAAAAACAAGATGGATTTTGCTGTCAGCTGGAAGCTATAACCGATAGGCCCCCTCCCTAATTTTGTGGGAAATTTGGTAGGGACCATAAAACCGAGGGCTCAACTTCTCATTAAGTTTCTTAGCAAGAGACTTGAGACGATAGGGCTGCAATTTTAAGTAAACCTAATCCCCAACCTGAAAAATAACCTTTCTCCTACGCTTATTGACTTGAATTTTTATACGATTCTGGGCTTTCTCCCAATTCTCCTTCAACTCAGCTAACATGGAATCTCTCTCCATGGTCAACTAATTCACTTCCTCAACCTTGGAAGGAAAAGTATTCCCCTTGAACAATAAGGGAGGGTCCTAGTCACATAGAGAGCCTTGAAAGGAATAGTCTCAGCAGAACTGTTGTAATTGGTATTATACCAAAATTTTGCCCAGCATAACCACTTTGGCCACTGTTTAGGCTTAGCACTTGTAATGCAACGGAGATAAGTTTCTAGGCACCTATTAACGACTTCCGTTTGCCCATCAAACTGTGGATGATACGCTGAACTGAATTTCAGCTTTGTCCCTGCGTGCTTAAACAGTTCAGTCCAAAAGTGACTGAGAAAAATCTTATCCCTGTCAGAAACAATAGAGGTAGGGAATGCGTGTAACCACACCACATCCTTGATGAAAATTTCAGCTACCTCCTTGGCTGTAAACGGGGGGGAAAGTGGAAGGAAATGAGCATATGTGGTAAGTCGATCAACGATCACCATAATAGTATTTTTACCATGGGCTTTTTAGGCAGTCCCTCTATCAAATCCATGGATATTTCAGGCCAAGTTTGCTGTGGAATGGGTAGCGGTTGAAGTAAACCAGCCAAGGACAAAGTTTGGTATTTGTTCCTTTGGCAAATATCACAAGCTGCAACAAATTGTTGGATATCCCGCTTCATACTATCCCAAAAAAAACCAAACCAGCAGTTCGTTTATAGGTTCTAAAAAACCCCGAATGACCTCCCAAAGGAGAGTTGTGAAATTCTGCCAAGATCAAAGGAATACGGGCAGATTGCTTTGACAAAACTAACCTGCCTTTGTATAAAAAAGTGCCCCCATTCAAATGATAGCCCTTGTGAGGCTCTGAATTTCAAATAAGGTCCTGCACTATTAATTTCAAACCTGGATCAGATTGAATCCCATCAGTCCAGCTATCCAAATCATTGAGATGAACAGTAGAAAGAGCTGAAAACACATCAGCAACTCTATTGTTAACCCCGGATTTGTATTTGATCTCGAAATCAAACCCCATCAATTTAGACATCCATTTGAACTGTTCTTCACTCATTAAACGCTGTTCTGAAAGAAATTTAAGGCTGCGCTGATCTGTATTAATGACAAAATGTCTGCCCATCAAATAATGTCTCCATTTCTGTACTGCCATAACTATTGTCATCAATTTCCCCTCATAAACAGACTTCATTTGGGCTTTTTCAAACAGCCCCTGACTGAGAAAAGCTATCGGTTTGCCTTCTTGAAGCAGTGCTGCCCCTATCACCTTGCTAGACGCATCAGTTTCTAAAGTAAATTGTTTAGAAAAATCTAGAATAGCCAAAACTGGCAAGGAAGTCATGGCTGTCCGCAAAGTATCAAAGGCCACCTAAGCTTCATGTCCCCAGCAGAAATTGTCCTTCTTAGGTAATTGTGTGAGGGGTTTGGCTATCTTCCCATACTCTCTAACAAATCTCCGGTAATATCCAGTAAGACCAAGGAATTCCCTCAACCCCTTAACACCTGTTGGTGTCGGCCATTGCAGCATAGCCTCCACTTTCTTAGGATTCGCAGCTACCCCTGCAGCTGAAATAACATGTCCTAAATATTCAATTTGAGGTTGCCCAAAACTACACTTCTTCTTATTAACAAAGAGGTTGTGTTCCCACAACAGTTGAAAAACAACCCTCAAATGTCCAAGATGAGCTTTCATATCCTTACTATAAACAAGGATGCCATAAAAAAAAAAAAAAAAACCAACACAAATTTCCTCCAAGAAGCGTTTAAGCATCTCATTCATCAATGACTGAAAAGTTGAGGGTGCATTAGTTAAGCTGAAAGGTATCACCAAAAACTCATAGCGCCCCTCATGTGTGCGGAAAGCTGTTTTGTGAATGTCTTCCTCTCTCATTCTAATTTGATGATATCCAGATTTCAGGTCTAGTTTAGAAAAAACAATTGCCCTTCCTAGCTCATCAAGCAGTTCATCAATCACTGGAATTGGAAATTTGTCGGGTACGGTAATTTTATTAAGTGGCCTATAGTCCACACAAAATCTCCACCCTCCATCTTTTTTCTTGACTAAAATGATAAGGCTAGAGTATGGACTAACACTCGGTCTAATGATCCCTGCAACAAGCATTTCATCCACCAACTTCTCAATTTCAGATTTTTGATAATGAGGATACTTATAAGGTCGAAGGTTAGGAATTGTGGCTCCTTCCTTCAACAAAAATAGCATGGTCATGTCTCCTTGATGAAGGTAAGCCTTATGGCTCGCTAAACACATCCTCAAAGTCGTGTAAGACCTCCTCAATCTCTGCATCATTGCTAATTTCTGCTGCTGTCTCCCCCGCCACTGTCTTATACTCTAAGTAAAAACCCTGTCCCTCATCCCTCAAAGCTTTGATCATGAAATTCATTGATGCAGCAGATTTGGACAGCATAGGTTTTCTCCTCTAATTGTCATCAGCTTCCCTCCAACCTTGATTTTCAAGGTAAGATCCTTGAAATTGGCCCTTATTTCTCCTAATCCCTCCAGCCAATTCATTCCCAACACCACATCTGCCCCACCTAAGTCAAACAAGAAGAAATCCTGTTGTATTTCCAAATCCTGGAGCTGTAGTAACACTCCTTGACAAGCCCTTTTGCACTTGACCTTGTGTCCATCACCCACTTCGACAAAGTAAGTAGGTGTATCAACTATTGTCAAATTCAATTCTGCCACAATATCTTGTGATATAAAATTGTGAGAAGCCCCACAATCCACCAAAACCACCACTTTCCTTCCTTTCACTTCACCCATAATTTCATAGACTTTTTAGAAGTCAACCCATCATGCTTTGAATTGAAAGTTGCAGTGCTATATCCTCCAACTCTATTTCTTCCTGATTATCTGGTTCTTCCTTATCCCCATGACTTTCATCCTCCTCCTCCACCAACAAAACATGGTATTGCTTGAACTTGCAGACATGGTCTGGGCCATACTTCTCATTACATCGGAAACAAAGACCTTTTTTAATCCTCTCCTGCATAGTTCAGCTTCGAACAGCCTCCTAAATCCCCCTCTTCTCTTGTTGTTCCCACTAACTTCCATTGCTCTATTTTCTGTTCCAGTTTTGTACATGCTCCAATTGGTTTAGTGGAGGTAGAACCCACCACCGTTTCAGCCCTTTGAGACCCCAAAAAAGTATTGGGCTTGGGCCCAAGGTCTACAGTAGTGCTTTTGGACGATGGATATCCTCTGGAATAGCCCCCTGTTTTCAAAATCCCTCCCGAACTGCCCCCTGTTTCCACTTTTGCTCAACACTTTATTTTTTTCGTCGATTAGTTGGGCCATGTCCATCACTTCGGACAAGGTACCGGTAGGATGAAGCTTAAGCTCTGCCCTGATTTCTTCCTTTTAACCCATTCAAGAAAATTCCTCAAAGGAACTCCGGAATCAGTACTCCGCAGCGAACTAGCATAAAGCTCAAAACCTTCTAGGTAATCTTCGATTGTTCCCTCCTGCTTCAACCTAAGTAAAATCTCATACGGATGCTGCACCATAGAAGGTTGAAACCTCCTTCTTATTACTGCTGTCCGAAACACTTCCCAAGTTGCATTTGGGGTACACGATTCCCACCATTGGAACCAATTGAGCCCACGGCCTTCCATAGCAACCATGACTGCTTGCAAACGCTCTTCTTCGATCACCCCTCTGATCTGAAAATTAGCACTCCACCCAATTCACCCAATCGTACACATCTTCCCCAGAAAACAAAGGAATCTTTAACTTCCTCCAACAGTCTTGACTTGGGTCAGTTCTTGGGCCACCCACTGATCTTTCTCCCACTTCTTCCATTTCTTGGTGTAGTCGCAGGTGCATGGATGTTCTG
Source organism: Castanospermum australe (assembly GCA_019955255.1). Taxonomy (NCBI): domain Eukaryota; kingdom Viridiplantae; phylum Streptophyta; class Magnoliopsida; order Fabales; family Fabaceae; genus Castanospermum; species Castanospermum australe. The sequence continues at coordinate 404,752 of NSJW01000852.1, read as the reverse complement.
CTTGCTTGACGAAAACCCACACAAGAAACCCAACAATTCCTCCAGAGAATCCTCCATCTTCTTCATTCTAGTCTCCTGTAGTTCCCTTTTCGATTTTCTTTGAAGTTCTCTGTCCTCCTCCGCCTGTTGCCTCCATGTTTCTAACCCTCTCTCCAACAATTCTAACCTAGTCTCCATCCTAGTGTTCACCATGGATTTTGCTCCCTAGGTCTGGGAGCTCTGATACCAGTTGATAGCACTGGTTCAAATTATCACAAAGAAAATGTACAGTCTTATTCCTCCACTCTATTCTACTGTCAATGGGACCGCAGGATAGATAGGTAAAGAGTGATTTTTTACAAGAAGAGAAGCAAACTATGCACTCCAGGACATTCGAGAGGCCTGGACTCTCCAACTCTAGTCCTTTACAAATTCTTTCCCATCCCCCCTCACGTCTAACCTATTCCTTATATATAATTACCCTCTCCAAAAAACTTAAACAGGTTAATACCAGTAATACTAAGTTGACCCGGTCAACTATTACAAAACTAGCACTACTCTCTTCTATTCTTCCTAACATATACCCTCTTAATTAGAGGGTGGCTATCAAATCTTTCCCCCAATATGTGTGCTATGTGGTGCTTGTTCATAATCAAGTCCTGAAATGTTCTTACATTGTTCTATTACTGTTTCTTGATAGAAATATATTGTTCAGCCTTTTTGGTGAATGTTGGGTGTGCTGCCCTAGGTCCTTTATGGCAATGTGGAATCTATGCTACTATTTGGTGCATTTGGTTGGAGCATAACACTCATAATTTTAAGGAGGTTTCTTTGGTTCAGCAGTTTAATTTGAGATAAGATTAAGTGATTGGCTTCTATTTGGTGCAAAGCACATGGTCTTTTTAATGAGTTTTCCCTAAGATATGCAAAGGGATTGGGCACCTTTGCTCCATTGATGTTTTCTCTTTATCTTTATTGTTTTATTTTTCCATTTTTTGCTATGCAGAATAAAGTTGGAGTAGCACCTATTGAGGAGAAGATGACAGAAACTCACCTAAGATGGTTTGGTCATGTGAGGAAAAGATCAACAGAGGTTTTAGTGAGAAAACTGGATCAAATAAAATATGGTCCGATTAAAGGAGAAGAAAAAGACTGAAGAAAACTTTAAGAAAGTCCATTAAAAAGGACCACGCTCTAAAATGGATTTATTATAATTTTTGTTTTTGATGGAGCCGAATGCCATTGTTTGATCCATGTAGCCAACCCCACCTAGTGAAAGGCTTGGTTGTTCTTCTTATTGTATTAGAATGATCAGTAATTTTCCTTGGCAGACAGTAATAAAAACCCATCCCATCAAAACCCTAACTATTACTTGTTTGAATTCTCCTTAAAACCCATCAAACCCGAAGCCCTATTCCCGCAGGTACTGTCAAGGCACCCAAACAGCGGGAAACAGACCCTAAAATCCCTTCCTATTGCCTGAAAATTGCCCTTCCTTTCACATATCACCAGTGAAACTTCAATCAACAATTTTTCAACACTTTCATTCACCTTATAAAACCTAAAACTAACCATTAAATCCATTGTCTTACATCACTTTGTAAGCTCTGGTTTGAGGTAGGCTATAGAGAAATTTAAGAAAACATTACAAGATTAGCAAATTTGTAATGCACTAATGAACTCTGAGTAAATGGTTTAGGTATGTGATATATAGGAAAGCCAACTCCTAAAAGCCCTGCTAATAAGAGGGAAGAGCCTCTTTAAATCGTAGCTCCATGTCTCACAACCAACCAATTTGGTACTCGCTCATGCATCAATTTCATCAGGTTGGACAAACTATGGATTACCCTAGTTGTGAACTATGTGTGACTAACACTTATAGACAGGGGCGCAATAGTCCAAGATGATTTCATTTATTACTACAAAAGGATAGGCCAAACTATCTCGAAACAAGCCAAAATACCACGAAACAACTAAACAATCTACACTTATAAAAATGGATATAGACTAGACAAGGTTTAGAAGTTCCATGAAAAATTAAATGCGCAATTACCTCATGCTACATTGCAATAATTCAATGCAATAGATGCAATTAAGACAATAAAGAGCGTGCAGCTGATGAAAATTATCAGTTTCCAAAACCAACCAAGGCCATAACAAAATCAGTGGAATCAAACAATTTTCTTGAACTCCTGATTGTCCAATCAATTGAGCGCAAGAATCAATGATTTTGAGAATCTGCCTAGGAAAATTTCCCACGCATTGAAGTTCACATATTTTGACCAGTTTATTTCTGACATGAAACTACAAAACTAATAGAACAGTACAGGTTGTCTAGAAGACAACAGGAACAACGGAAGAGAGGACGCATTTTGATCTACATAGCTTAAAACCAAATTATGACTTTCCAGATTTCACTAGTTGACTTCCTCCATTACCTGCTAACCAAGTGACCCAACTCAAATTCTTAGAAATGAAAAAACATTCATGCTATGTCTATAAGTTTAATCATCTCAATCCAGCCTACAAACAACAAAGTTCGTCCATAATTTGGGGGAAAGAATAAAATTTTCACACCTCAGTTGCACCTCAAGGGCTAAATGCTGTTTGAATCAACAACGAAAAAAAATCAAAGCAAAAACTAAAAAACTAGGTTTTGCCAACAAAATTGCAATCTTACCTTCCTGAACTTGTGAAACTGCTCTTCCGACGGACCTTGCTCGGGATCCATTCGCAGCACATGGATAATTTCCGCAAAGTAGTGCAAGTAAATGACGAGAGCCGTACCATGAGCAGCGGCAGCGATCGACCCTACGAACATGAGAACCCAATCGAACCGGTCGGCGTAGGCGAAGAGCCGTGAAAAAGGAACGGCAGCAGGCGGAGGCTCAATCTCCTCGGGCTCCTCAATCTCCTCTTCAAGTTCGACCTGCTGCGACGCCGAGGTCTCAGCGCCGGGGTCCAGGTACGGCGACGGAGACTCCGGCGGCTCAGAAACCTCCGAAACCGGCGTGAGCGGCTGTATGTGAGGCGGGGACCACCCGAACAATCCCCTGGATATCATCATCTCCGGAAACCCTCTCAAAAATTCAGCAGATCCACCAAATTCTAATCCTTCCAATTCTCTCTTAAACTTCTGCTCCTCCGGCGAACGACGTCGTCCTGACCTTCGCAGGCACGGTCGTCGCCGTCCTCTTCTCGGCCTTCTCAGGTGGCGGCGCGTGGGGCGATTCAGTCGGAAACGGCGTACGGAGAGGGAAAATGCTCGAGCCACCAAGCGTAGCACACGAAATTTGTGAACCTCTCTCCTCCTTCGGTCCTTCTTCAGCTTTGGCTTTTGTTAGGTTTAACGGTCAAACGCCGGCGTCGATACGCTTTAAGAAATTTTCTCATTTTGTTTCTTATTATTAATTTATTTATTTATGCTTTTTAAAGGGACACAGATACAGTGAGTGTGCGCTGTGATGGCGATGGCATTGGCATGCATGCCAAGCTGGAAAACGGAGGAGGGGTGTTTTGGTAAATTCTGGGCCAGGGATTGTGGTTGTGCGCTTGAAATTACGTTGAGGTCCTTGGGGAGAGTCGTTGGAGTTGACACGTGTCAGATGTTGGTGTGCTGAGTGGGTGAGGGTAGTTGCTTTTTGGGATTTTTTATTATTTATTTTTAGAATGCATTATTATTATTATTTAGAAAAAAATTAAATTCGGAGCCTTGGAAGGCTTTTGTTTTGGTCAGTGTGGGGAAAGGGGAGGACATGATTGGGAGCCTTGCCAGTCCATTTGATCTGTTCCCTTCCTTCTTTTCTTTTCATGAGCCTTTTTGGGTAAAGTGGTGTATCTTTGGATATTGCTCTTTTATATTGTGAAAGTGTTATTGTGTTAAATTTAGTTTATTAAAATATAAATTATTGATTTATTTTGTGAGGATGGTTTATTTTACATTTTCAGAAATTATTTTTCCTTTTTTAATGTACTTAATAACATTAATTTAGATGACATTTAATCCCTTTAAAAGTTACTTAATCTCTGAATTATATCTCACCTAATATGCTTTTTTTTTACTTGAATCTACCTATTTCCTTTTTACATCAATGAAAAAATAAATGATTTTTTAAAACATTATAATGTAATATTTTTTAAATCTCAAATAAAGAGAAATAAACTTGGAATTCCATTAGTTTCATTATCTTGCATTTTAATGTTGTAATTAATGAATTTAACTTATAATAATGATTTTTAATATATTTAGAAATAATATTTTAATATATAAAATATAAATTTACTAAAAATCTATATACAATATATTAAAGTATGCTCATCTAAATCATAAAGCACTACACTATCTTATATGATAATATGATCATATAGTGTCATGTCATATTTTACAATAACATGATATGATGTGGCATTCTTTAAAAACTTGTCACATCATTTTATATGATGACGTGGTCTCATCCAATCCATGTAACATGTGTCATATTATATGTTGATGTGATCTCTTTTAAAATTCAAAAACTCTTATAAAACATATAATTCCACATAATGTTATGTGTTAATATACTCTCATTCAAATACTTTGCAAGTCGATGACCAAAAAAAATACTTTACAAGTAATTTAACACTACATTACATTAAGTACTGGCATGTCTTCCTCCAAACAAATTTAAAATTTTATTTGAGAATAAAAACTTTTAATATTTAGTTAGTAGTTTATATTTAGGAAGAAAGATGATAATAACATAAACTATTAGTGATACTTTTATAAATAACATTTCTATTATTTTAGTTAACTTATATTTGATGGATTTTACTTTAAATTCTAAATTTCAAAAATCATATTTAATTTGTTAGTTTTACTTAATATTAGCGTTTAAATATAGATATGTGTGGGTAGATTTTATTTTTTAAAATAATATAAGAAATTTATTAGAAATTCATTGTTTAAATACAAGTTTTACTTAATCTATTTATCTATACACATAATAAAATTAACTTATTATTTAATAAATTATATTAAATATTAATCTATTTAAGATAAAATTATTATTATATCACATTCTCTTAAAATTTTAAAATTAACTTAATTTTAATCAATACTATTTAACAAGATACATTAAATATTAATTTATTTTAAATAAAATTATTATTATTCTATTAATTTTTTCTTAAATTTTCTCTCATAATATATTAAATATTAACAGCATGCAAATTTATGATACAAGGACAAAAAGTAAGGAGAGGCTAAATTGTTGTTCTTGTAAACTGTTGCACAGTGGATAAGTCTGTGACTCTGAATTAGGGTCTCCTCCACCACATGGAATTACAATGTAAGAAACAACTAAAAGAAGCTTGTTCCCTTTTCTTTATTCCCCTCCAAACTCCTTAGTCCATATTTGCAAGCCCCGCCAACAATGGCGTCCCTGCAAAATTCCCCCACGGTCCACCGAACCTTCCTTCACAGCTCTTTCCCTCAGGTACTTTCTTCCTCTCTCTCTGTTTTTGTAGCCCTCTCTTGCTTTCACTTGGTAACTTGATCCAATCCTTTTTACTTCTGAAATGTGGGTCACTTACAAAAGCATGGTACTTTTCGTTCCTCTACAAGAGAAGGCATTTCGTTTATTGTCAAAGCAGCCCATTTACCGCCAGCTTCTTCAACTGGGTCTCTTTCTCAAGGTCCATTTTGGCTCCTGAGCTTGAATTCACAGCAATCATATAGTCTTATATCTGTATCTTTATGCTGACTTGCTTCTGAGTTGAACTGTACAAGTAAATGAAGTAATATATTTTTCATTTTAGGCATTACCTTGCTGCTCTTTAATTTTTCAATTTCTGTCCCAAGAGCTCACTGAACTTGTCTGTATCTATGGTCATCAATGTAGGCAAATTAGCCTCTGATTAAGTTCCATTGTAAAAATGTACATCTTGTGGTCTAGATCAAACATTAACCCTCACAAATGTCATGGAAACAGCATCTGAATCATTTTGGCAAGTTAGCTGGAAGTGCATTTGCAGTGGATACTGAATAGTGAATAGAAAAGAGATGAGTTTATTTAGTGTCTGCCTCTCTAGACATTGACTTCATCACGGATAAATTTATCCTTTCCTATGCCCTGCAAGTATGCCACTTGCTAAATCGCCTAAATGAGTTACCCACAATGCATTGCCTGCAGAAAATGCAAATTTTTGTATGTCTCACGTGTTTGTTTGTATCTTTGAAGAAACAATTAGCAAAGCATGACTGGGGATGAGAATATTGGCTAAGGCTTCATGTGTGGCACAAATACTGTGAGTTACTTACTATTCATGGTGAAATCTAAACAGTTTTGACCATCTATCCTTATACCTGTTGTAAACAACCTCATAGAGAATTAACTGACATTGAATGGCTATCATTAACTGAAACTATATCCATTATGTTTTTAATCTTTTGTGATACTTTGGCAGATAGACCTGGAAGGCACCAAGTGATTGCCATTGGGGCTACTGCCCCTTTAGTTTTTCTGTTCAACCAACATTCATACTCCTGTAAGATTGCATTTTAAGCAGTTAAGTTTTCCATATGTTGTATTAAATTGTGCTTAATTAGGAAGGCATGAATGCTGTTTTGGCCACCTGTGGATTTCCTAAATACTGATGCCTGACATCCTGAGGATATACCCTTGATATGGCTCAGTTGCTGCAGAAAATAAGAAAGGATTTCTGTCAGTATTGGACAAGAAAGATGGATATTCATTTCTCTACCCTTTTGGGTGTCAGGTGCGCTTTGCTATATACTTTCTGCTCCAGTATGACTTTTATATATGCAGCTAGTTGATTTATCAATAAAAGGCTAAAATGGAAGTTAAGGTTAGCTCCTCCATCCTCTTTTATAACGGGGAGTGGACAGGAAATAGTGATTGAAGGTCAAGATAAGGTGTTCAAAGATGTCATTGAACCACTGGAAAGCGTCAGTGTAAATATGATCCCAACAGGATATTCGAGAATTTGGACCTCCTCAACAGGTTATTCATATATTAATGCAAGTTGCCTTCTTTTTTTCTTTTTTTTTCTAAAAGAGAAGAGGAGTTATTCTTCATCTTAGTTTGTTTGCAGGTTGGTGAAACTCTAGTTAAAAAGGTCTTGGCCCCTCCAACTCAGAAAACAAAGATAATTGAGGCAAGAGAGGTTTGATTTCCTACATTCTCCTTGTTTGTATAATCATTACTGTTTTGGTTAATTGGACTATATATGCCCATTTCCCGTTTTAAGATTTGATAAGCAGCCATATACATGCGTGTTCCCCGTACAATTTCATTATGCTAGTTTCATCTCATTTTATTTCTCAAGCTTTTACTCAGGATATAGATATAAGGCGTAAAATACTATGTTTCTTTACCACCGCTGAAAATTTTGATGTCATTTATTATTTGCTCTAGGCCCCTTTTCTCTTTCTCATGGAAACAGAACAGTTGTGTCTCTTTGGTGAATTTTTATTTAAGTTCAGCCTAGTATATTTGTAGGATGAGTTTCATGGTTACTTGATTTAGGCATTGCTATGACCTGGAAAGCTGAGCTGTTATGCTAATTTCACCAATCTCAATGAAAGCATGGTAGTCTCACATCACAATCTTATTTAAACAGGGAAGCTGTCTTCAATTTGGAATTTTCAATGACTTGGCTAAAGGGAATTTGCCTTCACATACTATATATAGTTTTTGAATTGAGAATCATACTATTTCTGGACCACCATGCTATTATATAATTCACTAAAAGAAAAAGGAATCTTTTATGTATTCAAACAACTATTATAGATTAAAAACGTGTGCTAGTGGAATTTCTGGCAACTGCCTGCCAAAACATCGGCTAAGGAGATGGATACTAGTTTTAGTGGCCTGTAAAATTCATGCAGAAATTATTGCAAATGCAAATTAAGTGGGAAGAGAAGATTAACTAATGGTAGGAAATATGCTTGGAAAAAGTAACCAGAACAAAATCTTTTTGACTGCCTGAAGGTAGCAGTTAGTTGTCATCTTATTTGTCACTGATCTTCCTGACTCCAGAGGGAGAATTAAGATTTAGGAATTTCTGGTGAAGATATTTTCAACTTAGGAACATTAACCAAAAGAGTGGTAATTCAATATCTGGTTAACACATCAACAACTCTTTGAATTTTGTTAACCGCTCTTTTGGTTAATGTTGCAAAATTGGAAATATTGAAGTTCCTAAATCGTAATTCTCTCGAATTTGCTTTCCTTATTTCATTTTCTGAAGTAGGTGAAGATACTTAATCATGTTGATTAATATTTGCATTATGATTAGCATTTTCTTGTATGTGAATATAGAATGGCATTTTTTGACACATTGTGTGGTGCGCGGTTTGCATCAACTACCTATTGTCTGTGTGTGTGTGTGTGTGTGTGTGTATAACTACAGAAACACTGATCATAGCTTGCTCCATCTGTGTATACTACAGCAAGATATTGACGGAAAAGCATATTATAGATTTGAGTTCACTGCTCAGGCTCCAAACTATACTCGTCATGCTCTCAGCACAGTCTCCATTGGCAATGGTACGGTTGGATCCTTAGTCTTGAATATTTTCAAGTGCATGATGAAGTCCTTAATGGGCATATACATGTCTGAAATGGAAAGAAATGCATTCTTGATTCTTCATTGTGTGGATTTCAATCATTCATAGAACAGCAAAGTTATATCAGGAACCAGCCTCACGTTATTATGCTCTAAAAATCCATGGACATCAAGTATGTCACAGGAATTTAGCCTTGTCTATGATAGAGTGGACTTAGCTAAAGCACTAGCAAGCGTTGCCCCTTGCCGGTTATTCATCTTTACATGAATAATCGAATAAGTGCAGGGATCACACACTATTGGGTGGTGATAAACAACTTGATAAAAAATCAACATGTGAGATTGCATTATTCATGTTTGTTACTTATATTTCCAATATTAATGGCAGGTAAGTTTTACACTTTGACTTTGACCACAGGAGCAAATGAGAGAAGGTGGGAGAAGATGAAAGACAGATTGCAGACAGTCATAGATTCATCAAAATTTTCAATGTTTGATAATATAACCAGTTATTGATATCATATTAAAGATAATAAACTCTTCATCAGCGAGAATGTGCATTGTTTAGGTTTATATAGTTCGAGTTTAGTATGTTGTTTGCTTATAACTTTCGCCAAATATAAACACCCACTTTTCACATAACATTATTCTCTCATATTTTCCTTTTTAAGGTTCTTTTTACGTTTTTTATTTTATAAAGGTACTAATACCTTAACAATTAGTGGTTAATATTTAAATATGTGTCCTACTCAGTTGAAACACAAATATAACAATTTTTTTCACGATATATATATATATAAAATAATTTCATTTATTAATTATTTACTTTAATAATAAGATCATAATTATTTTTAAAATAAAGATTGAGCTTAAGTAATATCATAAAAGTATAAGGATTAAATAAAAAAAATCTATTATATTTGTATCTCAATTAAATGGATACATGAATAGATATTACTCACTAATTGTTAATGATACTTGTAATCTTATACAAATAAATGTTATTAAAAGAAATATTATCATTTTCAACATAAAATCATTATTATTCAAAATTTATAGAAGACTGTAATTTAAATTTTAATATAACATATATCTCCCTTATATTGTGTTAAAAATATTAAATAAGAGGCTTATTTTTCTTTAAACAAAACTTTTAGGAGGACGAAGGTGTACAAAATTACACAAATATGTTTAGTAATTGAGGGAGTTTGATATCCTTAAAATCGAAAATGAAAATTCACACTTTTTATTTAAAGTTAATTCCTGAATTTTTCACCACTAAACCGAGCTTAAGCAGTAAGGATTAATAGAATAATGCGAAAAGGTTAATCAATAATGCATTTTGTATTTATAAAAAAAAAAGAAATAATGCATTTTCTATGCCACATGACAGTTAACGTTACTTACATTAATCAACCAATAGCATCAATAATACAACAAGAGCGTAAAGCTGGTGTCCAAAAGGAGAAGAAAGAAGAAACCTCAAGCATTCGATAAATTTTCACCAGAAAAAGAAAGAAGACATTCTTCAAAACACTTTCCATCTAGCACCGGGAAGATATGAACCTAGTATAATACAATCAGGAATTGCTAGTAATTTTATTGATTGTTCTGATGGCTTCATTATGTTATGGCAAAGCACAACACAAACCAGCCTAAAAAAAACAGCGTTCCCCTATTCCCCAATGAAGGGGCAAAATTAAATTAATAGCAATAGAACTAAATTTATTTTTGTTAACTAGGAGTTGATAATATGGTTTCAGCCTGACTTGACTTCCTTCCAAATTCTTATTCATCCAACCACCAGAGTAAAACCAAAGGGCAGGAAATCTTAAATATGTAAATCCTTTAAGCACCATAAGCACACTCTGCCTAAGAAGCACGGACACTTCAAAATAGTTATCGTACCCGTGTTGGACACGTATCGTGTCGGACATTCCTTAGATACTTAGAATACTTCTAATCTTTTTCATAAAAAAATTTTACACTATATTTTTAAAATTTGTGCCAATATAAATGTAATATTATAAAAATTAAATAAATGATAATTTTTTATTATGTTTACAATGACAAATACTAATTATTTTTTTATAAGATTTAAGTTATAAATGACTATATAATAATACTTATATTTTAAATATACGTATTTGTATTAAGATTTATGTTTTAATCTTACATATATCTTTAAGATTTGTATTTTTATGTTAATCTTATATTAATTTTATATTTTGTACCCTAACCGTGTCGTGTCCTATAATTTTTTAATTTTGCCTTATCCTCGTGTCCGTGTCATATCGTATCCGTATCCCGTGTCGTGTCTATGCTCCCTAGCACTCTGCAACATGTGCACAACCCAACATAGTAAATGAGCTCAATAGCTAACTGATTATAAAATCCACTGACTTCGCCCACAAGTAACTGTGAACTATCCAGGTGCAAATTTGTTTTTTTGGTAAGATATATAAGCAGCATATTAAAACAGTAATAATTCTAAAGTAAATGAGCGATCAGTCACAGATTGTTTCTAGTATAAAACTGAATTCATGAAAAAATGCCCAAATTGAATGGACAATTTGGTAGTTAATACAAAAGGATAACAAAAATGATACTGTAGTCCTAACATAGGGCACATTTATAACAAAACTATCTTAGCAACAATGGATTGACTTTGCTCAAATCAAGCAGTACAACTTAGATGATACCAATTTTGTTGGCTACATCCAAGGCATCATAATCTGGAGTCAACCTAACATAGGCTTTCTTTTTTCCGTCAGGCCTGCATAAAAGGAAATAAGGTGGTTGGTAAAGGCATCAAACATAATAATACTCCTTTAGATTATATTCTATGCATTACATTATTCAATCACGCTGAATTGATTCAATTGCCATATAAAACACGACCTAGTAACTCCTTTACATATTTTTCAGTCGATTCATCATTCATCACTATATAAGTATTGTGAATCTACTTCCAAGGATCCAAGTAAAACAGTAACTGCTAAGCACAACTCATAAGCAACTAGTCCTCTTGCTCTACTTTCAGTTGGATGTAAGAGCTGCATGTAGCAGACCTAAATATTTTAAATGTGCCTTGTCCATTACCTGATCAAAGTATTCACTTTCTTGGCCTGAATGTCATAATTTCTTCACAGCATCTTTAATCTTCTTTTTGTCAGCACGAAGGTCGACAATAAAAACCAGTGTATTGTTATCCTCAATCTTCTTCATTGCAGATTCAGTAGTAAGAGGATATTTAAGAATCTGATAATGGTCCAACTTGTTTCTTGGTGGTGCACTGATGCGAGGATACTTAGGGTTCCTTTCCTTCTTCAATGTCTTTGGCCGGTGAAATGTGACTGATGTCCTGATCTTTTTAGCTTTCTTCTTAAAGACTGGGCCACCTGATTTCAAAGCCTTGGCCGTCTTCAAGGCCTGTGCTTTGGGATCAGACTTCTTAGTATTGTCCACTGCACAATAAAAAAAAAAAAAAGTCATTAGTTCATTAGCATGAATCTGATATTTCTACCTAAGCCACTCCGCTAACTCAATGTCTATCAAACAATGCATTAAAGGTTAAACTGATAGTTAACTTGGGGACCAGAACATCACCTGGGAGAAAATGCTGATAAGTTTTGATCATACATTGGCAAAGAGCAGGACATGACTTATGATTGAGTAGTTAAAAGGTAATGCAGTATTATACAAGACACTCATGATAGTGTAGTAAATAGTAAGGAACAAGAAATATTTCAAATGCAATCCTGTCCAATGATGCAGAATTCAACACGTTATCATTTTTGTTTGCTAGAATGCCAGTGGCTCAACACACTTAAGTACATATTTATTCAGTTCTTTAGTGTTACATACACATCGAAACTCAGGAGCCCTAGTGCCAAAAGAGGCAGGCATACAAAACCCAAAACTCACTGGGTATTTACCATGTGCTCCATCAACCAACATGAGCAAATAGATTATGTTTTAGCAAAAAACAGACCATTGGCATCTAATTTTTCAGCACAAACACAAATATTAATATTATTTATATGGGAAGATAGATTATGTTTTGAAAAGTATAATAAAAGAAAATGCAAGACTTACCCTTTGCAGGAGCCATTGCAAAATCTCACCTACAGCTCCTACAAGGGCCTGCATATACATATAACAATAAAGTGCATTAGCCCATTAAAGCATAAGCCAAGAAGAATAATAGAGGCTCAAAGCTACACAGAAACAACCTTAAGATTAAACAATGTCTCAGGTTATAAGTAATTACAAGCTATGAATAAAGACTCCGGGAAAAAGAAAAAAATCGAATAGCAACATGTGAAAACAGAACAGAGCAGACTAGGTATCTGAATCTAATGGAACATTAGAAATTAACAAACCTTAACAATCGAAGAACTGCAGCGGCTGACACTAGGGTTTTGGAAGCGAAGAGATGAATACCGGATTTATATATAATGCGAAATTACATTAATAACCTTTTCATGATCACGATTGGAAACCCTATTTTGGTCATCCTATGAGATGGGCCAGATGGCTAATGTGTAGCCATGGTGTCAGACAAAGTTTTTCACTCCTTCGGCCCATTAAATTTTACTAACTATTCAAAATGAAAGAATAAATTGTTGGCAAAAAAAAAATGAAAGAATAAATTCACAATTAAAAAAATCATTTCTCAAATAAAAGTAGTGTTTTATCATAATCTTTCTTAAAAATTTACTAGAAAGGAAGAGTAAACTGATATAATCCTTGAAACAATACCTTGTTTGTAATTTAGCACTCAATTTAGATTAAGTATACAATTTAATTATTAAATTATTCGAATTCGTTTCACATTATTTTTTTTATTATTATTTTATAAATTTAATATAAAATGAGTTTGAATTATTTAAAAACTGAATTATACACTTAATTTAAATAGAGTAATGTTATGCAACTAAAACGATGTTTTTATAAAATTCAACATCAATTCACCATATTTATATGTAATTATTAGATAAAATAAAATTATATGAAGTACTCTCTAATACTTAACAAGTATGGTAACTCATTCCATCAAAAAAAATTTTAAATAATTCTTTTTGTCTGATTTTTTTTCTTTTTATGTTATGTAATTTGAAACTTTATTATAAAGGCCCTATAAATTAACAAACTTTGTCTCAAAGTCAAATTAAGTTCATGAGTTTTTAATTTTGCTACATCAAGTACATTAACATTTAGAAGTTTAAAAACATGGCAAAATTGCTAATATAAAGGTTGAATTAAGATTAAGATCATTTAAAGTACAATGTTTATAAATTGTTGATTAAAAAATTAATGGTTTAAGATTTTTATTGAAATACAAACACAGTAATAACAAATTATGAATTTATTAAAATTCTCACTCTTAATTATTTGTATCAGTAATTATTCAATTACAACATATCCTACACTTCAGAAAATGTTAAAGCCATAAAACTTGGGCAAGACAAAGTACAAGTGACAAAAAAAAAGGCCATATTTGCTAAACCATTGGCAAAACAACTTGTCTCCCTGAACAAATGTCTGAAAGAAACCGGGAAAATTTGTCACCGTTAGGAACGACTTGTAACATTCATAAAGGGAGCCAAAAGAGTGACTGTAATGATCTTGAAATTTATTAGTAAAGTGCAACCACATAACGAGTTTGTTTCGATCAACTAAGAAGAAAAACCACAACAGTTTGGCAATTGGTGGCCAATAAGAATGTCGCAGCAACATGGCAAAGCCAGAAACCCAATTTCAGTCAATACTAATGAGAATACAACTCAAGCATAAAAAAGGAACGGCAATCAATAGAATAAAACTACTGATACAAACGCAGAAAATATATATATGTAAAAAGTATAAACAAGTATTGAATATAATGATAAGTAAAGTACACTCTCAAAAGAAATTATCAAAGTTTAAATTATAAAAGAAGCACTTGTTGAAAAGGTTATTAATCGCGATAATGTTTAAAAAATTAATCTCATAACAATGCTTATAAGATAGCTTAGTTAAAGACAATATATATATATATATATATATATATAATGTAGAAACTTGCAAACAAAGAGAGCTAAAACTGTTGTGACGCAGAAGAGACAAATTGGGTTGGGCTTGAACAAGAAAATGGAGGTGCTATGGGGGGTAATTCAACTCTCCATTAATGGTGGCATGGAGTCTTTCGACAAGAACGATAAATGGAGGCCAGCGTAGAAATGGTAAGGCTTTGAGCCTTGAAGGAACTACACCAGGGATCGATTCCCATAAGAAATGAATCCCAACCCCTCCCCGCTTCTCCCAAAATACCCCCACTCCCAGACCAAAACAAAAAAAACAAAAAATAGAAAGAGATTCTGTCACATCTCCTCGTCTCCAACCTTATCTCCTAATTAGATGTAGATAAATTAATAAAAAATATATTTCTTTTTTAATTAATAATAAGTTCTTTTTAAATTAAGATATTTTATTGTTAAATTTCAATATTTAATTGAAAAAACATAGTTGAAGACAAAAAAAAAAGACAAAATATTTAAATTACTATTAAAAATGATAAATAATTTAGTTCTTGAATTAATCACGTGCAATATTTAATTAAAATGTATATGAAATTGACATGTTTGGAAAGTTAATTACCCTAATTTTGAAAAGATAAGTTTAAAGACATAGACTACTATAAGCAGGGGATTGGAATGCCAATGTACAAAAATATCAAACTGTAATTCACCCCCTTTTACAATTGTTTTGTCTCGTATTCTCAATCTTCCATTGCATTTACTTAAGTCATCATGTTGGATCCTAGAAATTGATAAACATAATACAATTAAACAATGGCGAGTCTGCATCAAATTTCACAGATTACAGATCATAGTTAGCTTAAACTCTGGGAAAATTTTGAAGCTAACTCCCCTAGCTCTGGGTCAACCTGGGAACATATAAGTAACATTGCACGTTATTTTGTGAAATAATTGCCATAGTTGTCTATCATACATGTTTTTTCGGTAATTTACAATGTCCAACAAAGCTGAAAATCGGTTCAGTAGTTCCAATGAATTAAACAGTAATTAAGGACTGATATGATCCAGCTTTTCTTTCAATTTAGAAATTCTCAGGGATTCATTTGTTCAGAACTAAGGAAATAAACTACACCCTAATGAACTTTCAGGTTTCTGCATGTCTTTTTTGGGGTGGGAGGGAAGAGAGAGAGAGAGAGACCTAAGAAGGACTCTAGAGATATTTTAATAACATGTGAATATGCAAG
The DNA here is from genome assembly GCA_019955255.1 of Castanospermum australe. NCBI lineage: Eukaryota > Viridiplantae > Streptophyta > Magnoliopsida > Fabales > Fabaceae > Castanospermum > Castanospermum australe. The sequence continues at coordinate 388,938 of NSJW01000852.1, read as the reverse complement.
AAATTTGAGTATGTGGAACATAAATGTCTAGATTGAGGGTGTTAAAGCACTGTACAATCAACCGAGCTACAATGGACCTGGCAACCTCCTGCAAGCAACACAAAGTAAAATCAGTTTAAGCGGCATGCGCGTAGAAGATGAGGTGAAGGGACACGCATATATTGCCTTAAATTGCAAGCGGACCAAATTGAATTTTCATTCATGCACATTTTTCAATAACCAGTAATGTTTGTATCCATGAAACAAAATGAAATGGGAAGTAGATGGCATAGGTAACATTTTACAAGGTTTTTTTCCTTTCAATGGAGATTTAATGTAATTTCTCAAACTTAAAACTGATTTAAGGATCTGGATAACAACTTCAGAATGGTTAGTGCAAATCTTGCTGTTAAGAACCAAAGACTTGGCATGGTTTTCAATTTTCATGGTGCCAAGAGACACAATCAATGCAACATTCTTCATAGAGGAGCCGTCCAGACTAGAGAAAAACAAGGAAAAGAATATGGGAATGAATTGTTTAATATATGGACCAGGACACTGATGCAGCTGGTCCAACAAAGGTGCCATCCAGCTTAGATGTATTTTATCATTACATAAATTAATGTGTAAGAAAGTTATTAACAAATTAACACAAATTATAGGTATATAAAAATCAATTATTACCATGATTAATTAGTTGAAATTAACCAAAGAAAATCAAATAAAATAAACGTTCTGAACAAGTAAGGTAACAGCTAGGATGCGGTTCATTACCTCATCGGTTTTCTTTTCCCAGGGGAAGATAAAATTAGTGCCTGAAAAATCAGTGTACATAGAGACAGCTGCAGATGCAAGAATAGTTATGGATGTTACTTGAAGCCGGGATTTTCCTACTATCTTTTGTGCTACAATCTACTCAGCAAAGCATGGAACTCTTGTGGTTCTTCATTCTCTTTAACAATCTGTTCACAGAAGAGTCTCAATGATCAACATGAGAATTGAAAATATTGGGACAATCCATAGTGCATGTTGCTCAATTGAAGCTTGTGTAAGAAAAGAAAAATGAATGGAAGATATAAGGCAAGGTTGGAGTGATCTCTTGCACCCAGACATATGCTTGCACCCAGACAGTTGGCAATTAAGTATTTTTTACAGTAGAATTAAGAAGTGCTTAAATATTTAAAACAAGGACATTCACATCAAAAAAGGTTGGCAAAAATAACAATATGATCAATAGCAACTATCTGCTAAAGCTAAATAAAATGATCTAATTTTGCAGCTGAAAAATTAACTTTCATAAAAGCCAATAGAATATATTGCACAAGTAACAGATGAATAGAGAAAGAAAAAAAAAAGTGGTTTGTACAAATAATTAAGTCAATATCAGAGTCAAACTAATTCTCAGTTTTATAATCTCAATATCTCATAGGCTTAGTACATGTTTGGATTAAATTATTCTGTATATAAAACAGTTTATTATCAAAATTTTAAGAGAGCTTTTGAAAAAAAAAAGTGATTTTTTCCTAAAACCTAAGCTTTACCAAACATGTACTTACAATAGTACAACTAAGAATTAATTAATACAGAACAAGGTGGAAGTAAAAGAGACATTAAGAAAACATCCTCCTACATCCAAACAAAACAAAACAAAGAAATAGTTACAAAGAAGGGAATGAGCAATACACTGCAAAACACAATCCTATCCCACAAGAAATGAGAGGGCAAAACTTCTATTTAAGAATTATACAACAAACCCCAACAGATACAGCACATCTCCACAAAGCATAACTTCATAATCATTCCTATGTATTACAAATTATATATTGCAATATATATATATATATATATATATATATATATATATGGATGGGGATCTACTTATTCTAGAAGTAAGACTTGTACACTTACACTGTTGAATCACATCATATTATTGTAACGATCATGCAAATCAAATTTAAGATAAATCGAACATTTATATGAATTTAATCTAGTAGTTGACATTTACTAATATTTTGAAAGCATATTATAATTTTAGAGTGTCTGCGGTTTGGATTGGTTTGGTTTTGAGAACGAAGTCATCCAAACTGAACCAATCAATTTTCCTATATTGAGTACCGATCGATTTGGTTGTAATTAGATAACCCAAACCAGTCTCGATTGGTTAGGTTATATGTTAAAATAAAGTAGTTGAATGAAGTACCAATTAATTTTTAAATTCTACAAAATTTTATGCGCTTAATCCATGTTATGAGAACTTTCAATCAAACGGTTTGTTCAGTTAAATTCAACGTTGTGATAAGTCATACATTTGAAGAAAAGGATTCCCACCCTATATATATATAATGATAAAAATTTAGGAGCAATTAACCACTAAGTAGTCAAGTGGTTAATTAAGTGAATAAGTTGTTACTGATTAACCACTCTTTGAACATAACTAACCAACTGAGTGATTAATCGTTCCTAAACTAGACATGTTTTTACCAATAATTCCTTTTTTGTCATTTTTCCAAAAAATTACACAAATATTCACAAACACTTTATGCATCGATTAGTGATTCGCTGTCTCACAAAAATAGCTTGAAGACCTTCTTCCTACTCCAGCTTCCCCATAATTCTCATTTCTGACCATACCAGTTGGATCTAAATTTACACCCTTAATGTCCTTTAATTTCTTCTTGATTTCTGTAGAACAAATTTTTGCTCTGTAGGTTATCATTCAACTCATACATATGGTAGCACTCTCAACTACTCAAAGGACTGTCTTCTTAGTTGGTCTTCTATAATAGTTATTTGAATTTTTTGCATATATCACAATTTCAAATAATGACTTTATAAGTGAAACTCCAAAAGATTGGACCATATTGATTACTGTCAGTCTATCACTGCATATAATATAAAGGCAATGTATCCGAATGTTCAGATTTTTTTTTTCCTTTTTCATTTAAAATTATTGTCTAGGACAAAATCACTGAGATCTAAAGCTAGAGGGCCCTGCCTTTCATTAGATCTGCCAATCCACCACCACCCAGTAAAACCTAGACAGGAATAATAATCAGTGATCTGTAAAGAGTAAGGACTAGTTTTTATCCAAGATTACAGTCAAATGCAGTGTCCATCAACTGAAGACAGTTTAGAAAGAGATACACTTTTTTCAATAAGAAAAGCTACTACTTTTAATTGAGCCCCCACAGAAATAGCCAGTATCATTGTACATTTTTTATGAGTATGGCTCCTCAGTCATAACTCAATGCTGTCCATATCAATTCCTATTAACAGCACATATTTACTCCAAACAAGACATTAAATCTGAAAAGAATTAGCATGAGGTTTTGTGTTTGAATTCACTTCATGTTAACAAGCACAACATATTAAAGGTTTACTGAATAACAAACATGAGCGCTCAAATTTTTTCTTGAACATTTCTTCACTTCCAGAAACTAAAGCTTAGACAATATGTTCACATTAAATTCTTGTTATTGGTAGAAAATCTCTTTTCTTTTTGTTAAAATGTTTAATCGGCCTGATTTAAAATATAGAAGATGTACTTTTTTTCTTTTCATCATAATAAGAATGTTACCCTCCTCCAAAAAAAAAAAAAAAAGAAAAAGAATGTTAGTAGAGAGACTGACTGAATGAATACAAAGAGGTATGCCTGGAGTCCTAACATAAGTATTACATTCAGTGGTACCTATCTTTTAATATAGAAACAAAAAACCAAAAAAAAAAATCAATTCCAAGTTTGCACAATTTGAACTAACTGTCATGATAATATGCAACAACAGAGGAATCAATTAATATAATATTTGACAAGCTTCTCATGTGTGAGACAACTTGATTACAGCATGAAGCATGAAGTGACATAACACAGACTATGAAAAAAGAGAGAAAAAGTCATACCTTGATGATTGTGTTCTTTGGAAAACTAAACCGAGCCAGGACGTCACAACCAACTCGATTCCAGTCAATCGCACCTAGATAATCTGACTCTCTATCACTACCTAGCCGAACCTGAGAAGCATCACAATTGAAAGACCTCCCTACCCAAAAATATAAAATGTTTCCTTCATATACATGCATACTTGGAGAGAACATAACAAAAGCAGCTTTAGAATCAAGATGACTTGCACCAAATGTCTCAATCTTTTCTAAACTGGGCCAGTGATATACTAAAGTTTGTGTCATATTCCATTGCAATAAACCACCCTCATCAATTCCATTTGATGAAGTAGACTTAAGGTCTTCTCTTGAGGAACTATCTACCCAAGGCTCACCAGAGTTTCTGACCAGTGAAGTTTCTTTGTAGTCCACACTATCAACAACACATGGACGGGCTGTGAGCTCATGCTGTTGAATTGAATTCACACCTCTATCCTTGACATGGTTGTTGGACTCACAAGAATGATCTGTACCATCTGATTGTTGCAAATCGCTAATGTTGCTGTTCACATGAACACAATCTTCTCGACTAGCATGAAAAGTCGATGATTTATTGATTACCCATGTCTTATCATTTGTTAGTGGCAACTTCAAACATTTTGACAAATTACCTCTGCGCTTGGCAAGGGAAGTTGATGGTTTTTTCAATGGTAAAGAGGCTGACTGAGAACAAGGATATGATAACAACTTGACACCATGGATATCTGCACTGTTAGATACTGGTTGAGAAGTAGAATTTGGTGAAAGGAGGGACAAATTAGAAAAGTTAGACAAAGATGAAGATACAGGAATAGAAATCAGAACTGCAGAGGAAGAATCTGGTGACAATTCTGACAAGAACTTTGGATGAGTGCTTGAATCAGAAGAAATGGAATCTGGAGAGAGATAAGGGGGCGAAGATGATGAAGATGATGACAGTGATGAGGATGGAGATGAATTTGCTGATGTATGAATATACAACATGGAATCTGAATGAACCCTTGAAAAGGATAGCTTAGGTGCTGAGACAAATTCCTTCATATTAGCTGAGGAAACTTTACGCCTTAAAACACTCCAACTACTCTCTCTTGCAGGAAGATGGGTTTCATGTTCATCCTCTGGTGATGCAAATGGAGGCACAAAACCTCCCATGATTGCTTTTTGGAAAACTTCAAAATCAACATCATATGAGTCCACTTTCCTCTCACCAGGCCAAATCTTAACACTTGATTTGCTATTTTCTACTCTACTGCCAGATTTGTCCATCAAAGGCAAAAATTTTGAAAAAGCATCCCAAAAGTAAGCCGGTTCTTCACCTTCTTTAATCATTATAGTTGGTCCTTGCACTCTCTCATAGCGAACAATCTGACCAACAGCCCCTCTGGCATCCCTTTCCATGATGGCCGTACAATTCTTACCGATCCAAACATATATTGCAGAAGGTATATGCACTATAAATGCACCTCTGGAGTCCAGAGCAAATGAAGAAGGGTCAGTCAACATTTTGGGGACAAGATGCAAAGGATCATATGGTGAGTGTGGAGCAATTCTATACATTCTCAGCAAAGAGCTAGGGCTAAGCGGGACTGCATGGACCCTTTTTGGCATTGTAACAATTGGCAGGCAAAACCCATATTTGGATCAGCAATACCTCTTGCTGCCTTCACATACTGAAAAGCATCGTCAAAACTCTGCCCTTCCCTCCACATGAGGTATGCAATCACCAGAGACGTGGACCGAGACACCCCTTGACAACAGTGCACAAACACTCTTCCACTCTGTTCCCTAACGACTTCAAAGTAATCAAACACATCATACAGAATGCTAGTAATATCCTCTGATGGACTATCCTGCAACCACAACGTTCTATACACAAAATCAGCTTTGAAGTACTCAGGACAAACAAAACCCACACAGTTCAGAATATGGGTAATCCCATTGTGTTTCAATATATCCCTATCTCTAGCAACAGCATCGCCACCAAGATATATATGCTCAGCCACCTTTGAGCATTCTTTATCAAAGAACGCAATCTTGTCTCTCTTCACAAGCCCACCATTCTTATCCGGGTTCTGCTGAATCGACGACAAATCAAGCTTCAACCTTTCCCCATTTCCTCTTCCACTAGGGGTAGTAGGGGGTTGAGGCCACTCACCGATATCATCGGAGCTCGCCTTCGGCCACTCGTCCAAGCTCCTCCGAGCAATCGACAGCGGCTGCAGCGGCGGCAAAGACGACCGAGTTTTGCAATTTTGCTGCGATCGAGGGGTCAATGGGGCCAGAGGACACCTGCGATTCTGACCGTTGATATTGCCAATACTGGCATCCGGATCTGCAAAACCTTTGTCGTCGCCGGCAGAGCGGGAAGAGGACCAGGACGTCGACCGCCAGAACAGTTTCCGGGAGGGGGAGAGCTGACACGGAGCTCGGGCATCGTCGTTGCCCACCATGCCCAATGGTTAGCCGAAAATGAGGAAAACCCAGAAAAATTGGAAGAGGACGTGCCTAGGTTTTGGGCACTAAGCAAAGATGGGAGGGATTAAGCGGAATTTGAGAAATGGAAGCCATGTGAGATGAAGCATTGAGAAAATGGGTTACTCTGACACAAACAGAGAGAGATTAAAGTGAAAAATTGAAGAGGAAGAGAAAGAAAGATGAAAATTTTTTGTCGTAAAGAGAGATTGTGACAAAATAGTATTGTGTTGTGTTGTATTGTATTGTGTTGAGTAGGAAGGAAGAAGAGAGTGCTTTCTAACGGTTTGTGTTGCTGGTTTTCCCGTTATTTATTTTGACTATCATAATATTTTGACTCTCATAAACTCAGTGATCATGAATTCATAATCATAATGACTCAACTTTTTTATTTGGTTATATATAATTTGTGGTAATTAGAATATTGTTTTTAAAATTATTTAAAATAAATTTATGTGAGACTATATACATAATGACTCAAACTTAAATGAATCTTGATTGATTAGTTGATTTAAAATTGATAAAGCTTATATTTAAATTCTTTCAATCACTAGATAATTGGGATATTGATTTTAACAAAAAGAAAGTAATATATTAAAAATTATTACCAACAAAGTGTGAATTTTTTCATAAGATAAGGATATTTTTATATTAATTTTTATGTCAATAATAAATCCCTTGTCACATAATTTCGAGGATACATTTTTCATATCCATTAAATATAGTTAAAAAAATCAATTCTCGTTCACCAAAAAAAAAATTAATTCTCTATATACTAATTCAAGATTCGAACATGAATTAATAAGACATTAAAAAAAACACCTCCTCAACTGCTATTCTAATCCCGAGTACTAATGTTTATGATAACACTCATGCAGTACATGCAGCCAAACCCCCATCTCCAACCATCACCACACACATGCTGCACTATTGCTTCCAACCCCTCATTCCAATTATGGCACAAGTGGACTTTCTAGTCTTTTCCAATCAACTATCTTTGTTGGAAAAATTCTTGTGTACACTACATTTATTCAAGAAATATATAACGCGTGCACCATAGTATCATATAATTATTCAACGGTTGAATTAACTTTATAATTTTAAATAATAAAATTTGAACTTATCGATTTCTGTTGAAGGTATTATTCCCAGAATACTTAAGAATTTATAATCTCTTATCATCGAGAGCATCCTGATACTAGAAATTATTTATACTCCTGAAGCACCAATAAATGCATATTTCAAGAAATATCTCTATTATTGACTTTAAGAAAATTTATATAAATTTTATGTTAACAACTTAAAATTAATAGTGAAGATACTCTCTAAAACATACATTTATTATGCTTTACAAACATGTAATTTCTCCATTGATACAAGCAACAGGAAGAGAATGAGAAGTGCACCTTGGTTGTCACGTGATTACTGTAGTTGATAGTTGTAACTGGCTTAACTACCACAACTAATTCTGTGCAGGTTGTAGTGAGAGAAGCAGCTGATGTATGTAATATAAATAGTGGCAGTAGCTAGGAAAGTAAAGGTTGGGAGTGAATTGTGTAAAGGAGTGTTAGTCCTTGGACTCAAAAGGGAAGGGAACTCGTAGGTGCATTTTACTCATATTGAGTAGTGCAAGTGTCCTGTTTGTTGGTTCATTTCATATTCATCAATAATATCATCCAGCGTTATTCTATCAGTCACCCACTTGCTGAACAAGACAGTTCTTGAAACTTTGGAGAGGGCCTTCCCAAAGAATACGAAAGTGTAGTGTGGTCATATATTATCGTATATCTTCCACTAAATCCCTGCCCAATTTTGTTGTTCTTTATGTACTGCACTTTATTTTCAGGACCCAATTACACACTTAGATTTGGTAGAAGTGCTTCACTGAATTTGATAATTTATGCCATATATTATACTAAAATCCCGATATATGCTGTTTGATTTTATTATAGTCTTACACTTGGAGTTGAAGTACTCTTAGCCACGGGTTACTGCAGTTGTCCTAAGAGCTAAGACCCCTGCAATTGTGAGTAGGTAAAGTGAAATGGTGATCTCAACTCCTTAGTTAGATGCTTATATACTTTGTCTCATCCCTTGGATTTCTTGTGCTTGAAAATAGTTGTTTCTTGTTAACCAGGACTTTAACATCTAGAATCTGTCACTTCTCTGCCCTTAATTTTCCTTGTTTTTCACTTCTATTGTTACCTCTAGCAAGTAGCAAGCATGGCTATGTACCCTCAACTCTTGGTTTAACTTCAGGTTCGTGGGGAAGAATGTCCACCTATCAACTTTGATCAGCAAGGGTATTGTGCACCAGAAGTCAACGACAAAATATTGATGATTGCATTGACTTTGAGGCCATCTTGTCATCACCATCATCATTACAGATATTATTAGATTAAGAAACGATTAACGAGCTAATATGATATGTCAACCGATTTGCTTAGCTTCTAATCAATGTTTTCACCATGGAAATGTTAGATGAGTATCAGGTTGCTTTTTTTTTTCTTGTAATAACATATATATAGATCAGGTAATATAGCCTAATTCTCCACTAAAAGTGAAAAGCCAGTTTCAAATCTCTTTTTCTCTTAATTAGTAAATATTAGTTCAAGAAAAAAAAAATAATTAGTATGTTTGGTTTAGTTTGAAAACCCGCAAATCATGATATGAACTAAAGTTTTTGTCTCATAGACCTTTTTACGAAACCATGATTTTAGCGATTTTAAAAGTTAAACTAAACATATCATAACTAATACCTTATAGTTATGGAGAGAATCATTACATGAGATATTGGAAAGAGCACATCAAGGAAGAACTAAACTTAATGTCACTAATTGCTTTAATTAAACTTAAATAACCCAATTGCATTATTACATAAGTTTGGAAGAGCATATGGAAGCTAAAAGTGATGAATGATAATTTGATTTGTAACATTTTGAACATGTGAGATGATAAATTTTTTTGCTAATGATGATTCACTCGATTAATAGGATTAAATTGCGTATTTTCAAAAATATCGAATTCAATTTATGATAGTATTTTTTATTGATAGATAATTTGTAAGTATTATTACATTTGATCCTATCAATTGAGCCAACTCTCGTTGCCTCCCCACTCTCTAAACTTTTATTTATCATTAATGATGAATTATTTACTGTATTAATTCATCTAAAATAGAATTACTGTATATGCGTATTTCATGTTTACTAGACTTGATAAAGTCACAACATTATCATGTACAAACCTCCTCTTATAACCTGATGCACTTGAAAAACGCGTAGCACACGTTTCTCTCCAAAAGCTAACACACGCACACACTGACACACACTAGCATAAAGTAGTCAAGCTCTCTAAGAATAAGGTCAAAATATCCTTCTAGACTAGTTCCATATTTCTCAATATATAATGGCACTAACTCTCCTTCATCAGACAAAAATCCAAATAGATATGGCCATTATCACAATCACTTATGCACAAGTAGGTGTGGTGGTTATCACCACTTCTACCTCGACATAGTTGTTATTGAGATCAGATTATGGCCTGCTAATCAGAGTTGTTAATTAAATAGTCTTTCTTTGCTCCTAGTCAACCTCTAGTTGTAAATTGCCACTCATATACCTGTTCATATTCTTCATTATTAATTATAATAATTAGTTAATTTAGTTTTTTTTGGATGTCACCTTATGTTATGTCTCTCATTTTCTTTATTAATACTGTAATTTTGAATTCACCTAACCAGAGGCACTGCTCATAACAAACTAAATTTGATTAGAATTAGTAAACTAAAAATTCAATTATGGTGTATGTTTCTTTCTCACCAATATCATACTACGGAACCACATCCCTACTGGTCAAATCTTCTATGTGTGTATCAGAGTGTCAAAAGTATGCAATTTCATATAGCAATAAACTTTTTTTTTACATGGGCAATAAACTTCACTAAAACATAAAAAGTATATCAGAAGACCATTCTTAAAGAAAATTATGTGAATATAGAATATAACAAAATTTAAATCTAGCATAGAGTACCACAATATGTTGTTTTAGATCTTTTTGGTAAGAGGAAAAGGAAATAAATGGAATGAGAATAACAGGTTTTTTATGCTCTAACTTTAAAGATTTTGTATGTTTCATTTCACTCCATTCTTTTTCTTTTCAACACACCAAACATGAAATCTAACAAAAAGTTGAGGTTTTCATGTGGAGACTTGTTCATCAAACATTGGATGTTAAAAACAACCTAAATAGAAGGGGTATAACTAAGGATAACACATATGCTTTCTGTGATGCTGCTAATGGAGTCAGAAGTGCATTTATTTACTCATTGCCCTCAAGCTCGGGCAATCTGGTGGAACTCCCCATTAATGTTCCCCTCAGATTTCTTCCTCCCTTCACGAGTGGTGGACGGTGTAAATTAATATGTTCATACAAACTAGGCTCCCTCATGTTGAAATCTGGCTTTGTCATAGTGAAAAGATCTTTCATCAAAAGTAATAGATTCCCTTAGATACTAATGCCTGGTTTAACATGGGTTTTGGCTTGCAATTACTCGTTTCTCATCTACTTGATTTTTTAATCTTAAAAGATAAGAAAGTGTTGATTTAATTAATTAATTAATTAATAGCTAGCAAAAATAATTAGTTATTAAAAAATTATTAATCAAGTTAACTATTTCTACTCCTTCTCTATGTAACTGTATGTCAAAGACTCAAAATCCACCCTCTTGAAATCCAATCTTGATATGGCTACGAAGAATCACAAGGGACAATGTTTTCTTGGGAAAAGAAATTAGATCACACACCATAGAAAACCAGAAGAATAACTTATAGTCAGATAGACACTCAGAATATGACTGTGAGCAATATAGAGACAGAACAAACTTGAATAATTATTACTGAGAAGTTAATATTTGTATTTTCATGTGTCTATGATGGCTTATATAGTTTTCGAGACTCCCAACTGTTGATCTTTGTTCTTTACTGGGTGCACTTTGGAGTAGCTGAATTCTAATTCACTTTTAGTTTCACTTAAGACATTTGAACCATGGACTACATATAGAATACACGTTTCAGTTTTCAAACCTCTGAGAAACCAATATGGCAAGTTTCTTCCAACTTTTATGATGTTATTTAAGATCTTACTGTATAGACATTGAACAAGCTCAAGCACTCACAAGTCCATGAAATTTGTGTTTAGAAACACATAATAAAAAACAAGTAGACTGGATATGATTTATTTCAATTCAGCAATAAATTACAATATGGCAGTTGCCAATTCACCAGAGAGCTCTGACATTCATTTACCATAGCTGCCAAGGAGTTGAGCATCAAGTTAGAGATTCTAGCTCATCAGCCATGAATAGTAGATAAACATCAGTTACTTTCACAACAGGCTAGAATGGGACGGATGAAGCATGATAAGGATTATTGTTCATAGCATGAGCCTGGACCAGTAGGAGCCCTTCTAGCATAAAAATTTGTGACAGGAGCAGCTGGAACCCCTCGTCTATTCAAAAGACATCTGAAGTATTGCAACCGGGGCAATGCAGTTAATGTAATATTTTGTATAGAAGTAGAATTTCTCTGACTCCACAAGCGCTCTGTGGGAAACAAGGAGTAGTTAATTTTGCATAATCAAATCCAGCAGCTTGCCTTTCCCAATCCCACCCTCCCTTCCCCCATCTTCCCAATATATATATATATATAACCAACAGAAAATAATAAACAGAATAGGCACCTCTACATAAGAAAAAGAATGATAGATTTATAAACATATACATATATAATATCCTGAATCCTTATAGAAAAGGGTATCAAGCAAGCCATACAGAATACGTGACCATTATGAGCCCTTCATATGGTTTCGATATTTTACCTTTTATCAGGGTAAGAGAGATAGAACAAGACCTTTTTTATATAGAAGAGGGAGATCTTATTTTTCATTTTATAGAAGAGGGAGACTGTTTCTTCTACTACCTACTTTCTGCAAAGAGATCAGTTACGATATCAGGAAATGACTCTCAAAACTTTGCAATAATAATTTGTACTCAGAGGAAGTCCCGCATGTGACAGGCTGCCAGCGCACCCACAAGGAAAGGTGGGTAGGTTGCTCATTATTTACTAGGAAGGCAACAATAGTTAGCAATAAGCCTTTAAATATTTCAAAACAAAGTAATGGTGTTTCAATTGCCTAATGCTGACCATCTGCCTTAGAATTACCAATTGCAGATACGAAGACATCTATTGCATATTTAAGAGGCAAGAAGTATGCTCTACCAGTTAAAACTATGAATATAATACAAGAATGACGAACAACTTAGCATCAGCAAGACATGCTTACCTGCAGCTGCAGCAGCTCGAGGCCATATTGTTTGCTGAACATCCGATGTATCAGCTGTCTCAGCCCACATGCAAACTTCTCCTCCAAGCACAAGCTCTTGTTCTGAAGCTTTATGTATTCCTTCTAGTGGCTCGGCAGTATAGACAACATCCCAAGGTACATCTAGATGATCAAGATACCAGACACCCTGGTTACTGAAAATGCACCTGAAACCTTTTGCAACAGCCTTTGGACAAACCCCAGGGCCCAACCTACAGTAATTACTTGCAACACTTTATTCTGAAACAGAGGCATTATACCCCAGTAAAACTACTTATACAGATGGAAGCTTACCAGTTATGCACTACAGTCTGCAGATGGAGCTTTGTTGGAAATGTATTGAAGGTTTCTTCCCTGAGAAGTAACCGAAAAAAAAAATCACATCTAAAAAATGTCTCCACATTATAAGAACATAATTTAGTAAATAGAAGCATTGCGTATAGGTATTGACATGTGCAGAGGATGATAATATAGACACTATACTGTTCGATACATATGCAAACTACTAGTGGCATTTGAAATACTCTTATATTTTCAACAGGAAGAAAGGGCTGGGATGGAAAGAGGATACCCAGGAGAAATAGCCATCAACAACAAATCAAGGGTATAAATCAGTTTCTAATGTTACAATGCCACATATATACAGATCATACCAGTTCACAGGACTCCAATTTTTCGAAACAGCTACATCTTGGGCCTTCAGTACAAAATATTGATAGGCCTCTTTAGCAGTCATGTTGTGATCCTGAAGCCTGAGTTACAGTCAAAATACAGAATGAATGTCACATCTAAACATTGTGCCTCACACATTGACAATCAATCAGATTCACGATGGTTCTCTTTCCTAAAAACTAATCACCATCTCAATGCTCAATACCAAAAATTACGTGGCTGAAAAAAACAACAAATGTTTGAGTATATAAATTCCTAGAAATGTTTCACAAGCAAATAATCCCAAAATTTCAGTTGATTGAGAAGGGTGACAACTGAAGTCACTCAAATACGTAAACAGAAATCCCTCTGCAATTACTTTTTTTTCACCTTCACATACTGGTAACTTAATCTAGATTTACAATAAAATTGATCTAGTAATTCAGTCAAGATTAAGATTTCTATCTGTTACAAGCTTTACATGGTAAAGAAAATATGAACTTTGAAACGAAGTAATTTCTACAAGCCACACCTTTTGCCAAGTCCATTACCCATGACAGGTTTTATTTGAGTTTCCAAAAGTTGATGTACTTAATGGCTTTAGGCAACAAAAATCAATCATAATGAATGAGTATAACAGGTTAATGTTTGTACCATTTCTTCACATGAGAAGTATTGCTCCAGCAAGCTGTCAATATAAGAAGTAATTTCTCATCAATTAGCATTCATACAAAATAGCTTAAATTCATACTAGTCATGCAAACTCTACTTTCCATTATAATTGTTATTATTATAAATGCTATGAAGTCACACACATGGTCACTGTTACAAAAGCACTTCTGAAGAGACAAAATACCCATATTAAGGAACCTGTGGCCCCTTCAAACTTCTATAACAAATAAACTCAGAAAATAAGTGCAGATTACTAAAGACCCCATCTCAATGTGAATCCCAATGCCCTTGAAGGCTTCTAAATATTGGAATGAAGGAAGTATATGAACATTAAACAAGCCTGAGGAAACGTTTGTTCCACAGATTTTTAAGATAAAACATTATCCATACATAGAGAAGTATCTGCTCCTGTAAACCTCATAATATCTAAACTTAGATTACTTTATTCATCATCCAATAACTTTAGCAGAGTAAAGACCAACTCAATAATCACAAGTTTGCACAGAAGCATCAACAATATCAGTTGTATTGAAAGAGGGTAACAGTGCAGGACCATTAGCATTCAGAGAATCAGATTTCAAACAAGGAAGGAAGTTGGTGGTAGATTTATCCAATAACATCAAAGATTTATCCATTGCGCTCATATTGCACATTTATCACTATCAAGATCAACTTTAAGTTGTGTTAAAACCATTCTTAGGCGCTTGCTTAACAGCTTAAGCTTTTAGGAGAAGGGGTTCTTTAGCAAGTTGCAAGAAGAAAACCATTCATACTGACTTGTATTTACTTCATCACCACCCAAGTGAAATAGCTCAAACGGGAAAATCTTTCTCATATCTGCAAAATTTAGAAAAAGAGAGAAATAAAGAAAGTTAATGTATGAGAGAGAGAGAGAAGAGTATATGTTACAATAACATTAGTCACAGTTGATCAAATTGAGATGGTAGATGAACTAAACACATTTCATTGTACATAGAAGCAGGGGAAGATATGGGCAGACATTGGGATGGGCCGGTTTTAACAAACCCCATAATATTGATGTAAGATATTAAGCAAGGATGAAGTGGCAGAAGAAGTAAGTTAAAGATGCATGTATTATTAGTGCTGTAACGAACACAAAAATGAAGAAAGCAGAAAGTTAATAGCTGATTTCTTTCACATTGTCTTCCACAAGACTATATTACAAATTATGAAATTAAGGGGATGTTTGGCAAAAATAAAAAATAAAAAACAATTATAGTTGTATGAGATTCTTAAACACTCACATTTTTTAAACTTAGCTATTGCACTTAGTTGTCCAGTTTTTTGAGTTTGTCAAACATCCCCTCACGAAGACACATCCAGATATGTTTTTGATCAATATAATTTGAAAGGATAATAGTTGAAATGTTTCACCATAATGAAACGTATTTTTAGAATGTTATTGAGCACTTTCCTGGAGGTTTGGTAGACATAAGCAACCATAATCACGACCACAAGAATAAAATTTGAATTGGATTACTTGGTTTTCTTTGGTGGTTTAGTATGGTCAGCAACCATCTGTATTTCTAATATTATCCAGCATACAGGCGCCATCAATTGAGCTCCTTGGTCATATATTTTCTGTACCCCATTACAAGGTATGCAACTTAAGCAAGTCATAGCAAACCATTTTCGTGCCTCTACACTTGCTAGATCATAACTCAATCCACTCTCCAAAATAATCACCTAACCTCTGGGATGGGTGTTTTATAGAAGTGATTACATAGCCTTGAGTTATCTGTTAAGCCCTCTGAACTCTGAAGCTATATTTGTATCTAGCATTTGGGTTCAGAAAAACTACCATATTGTGTGGTTTGGGAATTTACAAAAAGTAAGGTATTTATTAGCAGTTTTTTTCTAATAAATTAGTATCTCTACTAAATTAGGATTGCTTGTCTGTCAAATTGGTTATTCATTAATTAGGACCAGCTTGCGGCTTGGCTATTTAATTACAGCTATGTACTCTGGGTTTCAGTCTATGTTCAGAATTCTTGTTTCTGTTCAGTTGTTTCTGTTATCCCTCTCTTCCCTTCTCCCCCTCCCAACTCTCCAGATTCTCCCTCCCTTGTCACTCTCTCTTCTCTGGTTCTCTTCTCCTTTTTTCCCAACTTTACTTTGTTCTGCATCACCAATTGTAGCACCTTGCAGCTTATAGTAAACACACCACACAGTTCTTAAAACTTAATTTGTGCAAAATCCTATAGATATGATAATGGGTAAAATAATAACTATTTGGTAGGCTATTTACTCCACAATCACATTTTCAGTCAAATAAATAAATTAAAAGAGCCTTACTATAAATATAGAAGACCAATATTGTACCCAGAAAATATTATAAAGATATGCAAATAATCTACTATTGTATTATCATATAACACAAAGCCAGGTAAAATTATTTTTAGCCATGACTGCTATCATAAATCCCTTATTTAAACCCACAAAATTTTCAATTCAAGAAAATAACAAACTTTATGCCTTTCTTCAGTCCCAAATTAAACAATGATACCTGATGTACTTTCAAATGATGTATCTATGCATCTATATTCAGGTAACATACAAGGTATCACCACCACCATGTTAAAAAGAGAATTAACATTCAAGAAAAAATTGGTTATGACTGTTAAACTAAAAGAATAAACGATGTTATTTGCAACTTAAAATTAAGTGGTGTCTCTAAGCATGTTACATTACCAACATTACTCAACTTGTTTTCCATAGATTTCCCAAGGACATCTACCATGAATTCAAGAAGTTGTCAATGATTTTCATTAGAGAAGAAAGCTATTAAATGTAGTGCACAAATCTGGAAAGAACTTGTCAACGACCAACTCTTTTAAAAGTTTAAGCTATTAAGTGGAGGCCTAGAAATAGTTTTATATCTCTAACACACAAAGTTTTGTTGGGGTCCAAAGTGAAAGAATATTTTATTTGGGGAGGCAAATTGAAAAATGTTGATTTTAAAAAAAATGTAAAAGATAAATTAAAAAAAATTGGGCAGGCCTCCCGTCAAACAACGTTACCCTCCATACCTAGCACCCTCACTCACAAGAGCCTTTTGGGCTTGAATTTGGGCTTCAAGCGTGGGCAATGCACAAGTTCACTTTATCATGTGCTGAAATTGTAATTTAATTATGAAGAATGTGGGTGGCAAGGATCGAATTCCTGACTATTTGATCATAGAGGCTCCAATACCATATTAAGGACCAACACTCCTAAAAGTTTAAACTGTTAGATGGAGGCTCATGAATGAGTATATATCTCACACAGATCTGAACAACTGTGGGGCTTAAAGCTCAAGGTTTTGTATGAGCTTAACCTGTCAGAATACCAGAAATGACATCAAAAGTAAACGTCTTTGAAACATCAAGTGGCTCCCTACAGGAAGGTGATGGCCAAAGATCAGGATATCCAGTACCCCTACATAAAAAGAAAAAAACACAACCTTAAAATACTTCTGATGCACACTAGTTGTCAGTAGAAATATTAAATTGCTGGAGCAACCAATTAAAGTCTAAATTTATAAAATTAATGGATTAATCCTTGAATAATTTTTTTCAAAAGTAGTGCTCGACATCAAGGTAATAATCAGATTGAGCAACTATGGTAGGGGAAAAATAATCAACTCCCTCCCATAATAAACAAAAATTGGGAATTCAATGTCAATCTATAGTAATCCATTCGAGGGATAAGTTGAGCATATACCTACATTCAACATTTCATTTCCTTCAAAGGAAGCACTTAATGATATTACAGGTTGCAAGCTAGAAAGCTACAACTTTTCTATGATAAACTAAGTCTTTCGTAAAAGAAATATTTATAATAAATTGTAAAATTGAAAAGAGATTTCCTGGGTCTCCATGTGTCCCCATAATCAAGCCAATTGTTACCATACGATCAGGCTATACTTAAGGAAAACATGACCATGACATGTGCTTTACCATGATTCTCCATGACCAGGGACATCCACTTCTGCCATCACATTTATGCCTGTGATAAATCATGCAAATACTGATGAAATAGATGAACACTGATATTTTAACAGCCACATGAAATGACCTTATAAAAAAAATACTGATACACTTCTATAAACCTGTGTTGCATGATACTAAGAAAGATGGAAGAGACAAAAGGAAAAGCAAAACTAGAACAATCTGAAATCATGACAAACTGCAAAATGCTGAGGATAATATGTTGCGGAAACTTCGAAACGAATTTGAAGATGCCTCACCTCTCATTTTGGCAAAGCTTTATATATCAACACACAGTGAAACATGAAAAGAGAACACGATATTAGTCAATGATGGATTAAGAAAGCCAACTCAGAGATAGTAACAGGAAAGTAACAATTTAATACAAGTCAAAGATCATCCATGGATCAACCAACCAGGATATTATTATAATATTATTTTGGGATTATAATGGCATATTTTCCATTCTTAAGCCTTATTTCCCCCTCTCTTCAGTTTCTAATACAATTTTATTGTCTAATATTTCCAGTTCAAAATTGCTTGTGATTGAGAAATTAGTGATAGATTTATAAAAGAATAGTTTTAGTAGCAGCATTATTTACAACTGAATAGTTTGAAGTAAAGATGATCTTATCAAATGCCTGACTGGTAATTTTAACTTGTTCCCATTGGTAAATTCCCTTTGCCCAGTAAAATTATGAAAACAATGAAAAATCTTGGATGACAATTTTAGAAATATTGTAAAGGAAATATATAAAATGAAATGAGGTAAGTCTTACTTGACAATTTCATTTGCGTCCTCTACTGTGTAACGTTCCCACTTTGTGTATGAACCTTTCCACAAATTTGGATACGAAGGCACCTCAAGGGGAAATGACTCCTCATCTATGATGTGCCAATGTAGCACATTCTAAGGAGTATAATTTTCAATATCAGCATTACATGAAACAAAACAGCATAGTATGCTAGTTACGTAACACCTCTTTGGTTTCTAATTGTCACAAACATCATGGAGGAAAAAAAAAGAAACTTATAACATTTATCTTACAAGTTTAGCGTAGGACATAGATTCAATTATCTGCTTAATTACATTAATTGGTAAATAGTGCCTCGATGTATCTGCAAAATAAATAAAAACACAATGATATGCATCAATATCCTCAGATCATAGAATAAAATCACTCACAGAATACTTTTCTCATTGACAAAATTGTGGCTCACCCAACATAAGCCCACGGAATGCAAATCTAGGTTTATCTTGGATGGACCAAGGTGCCTTGGATATTTGTACTGTCTTAGTTGTATAATCAAAAGAACACAACTGGCTGAATGTCTGGTGCATCATAAAAGAGGCAGCAAATAAATGAAGGAAATAGGTCATGCATAACTCAAAAGGAATAATGGGCTAGTCAATCTTTTAGAAAGTAGGTCATTGCTGCGCCCAGAATGCACATTTAGAGAAGCAAAAACAATAGCTTAGTTTTCATTTTCCAAGGTAAAAATATATATAACTAGGACTTTAAGGAACTTACTATCTATATGCCCATAGATATACATGCTAGAATTCAAATTTCCAGAGTTTCAAGATCAACAATGTAAAGGGATAAGAAAGAAATACATTCTAGTAAATTGCTGACATCTTAGACAGTACACATCAACAGAACAGATTATGGATTTACCAATCGTATGGAGAAAATACAAACATAAAATATAAAAAATGGAGAACGCAGATACATGTTAGAAGTTATCATAAAGAGTAAATCACAATTTATCCAGATATATCTGGTATCTACAACTCCTGTAATCAGATATGAAATAATCAAATCAAAGGATCACAAGTAAAGCTTTAAACAAGAACAAACTGCTCTCTATTCATCAATCTTTTTCTCTTACCATCCCAGCCCGGCACCCCTCCTCCACTCCAGGCCCACAAATAAAGTGAAATAGGAAAAGAAGAAAAAAATTTGAGCTGATTGAGTTGCAAATTCTATACATACCTCTAATCCACGCAATGCACCATAAACAGTATTTGCCTACAATAAATAAAATCACAAATGACTAAAACCATTTAGAATGACTACACCACAGAACATCATGTTTTCTTTTTAAAAAAAAAATAAATAAAGAATAAACCACATATGTCACTTAGTTCACTTTATTTGTTTGGAGTCCAACAATAATAAGCGAAGCACAAGTAAATTACTAATGCTAATATGTGACATATAATATATGCGTTATCTCAGAAAGATAAGGAAAGTGTTTGATTGAATTGTTCCTGATATGGGAAAGTGTGATATTCAAAAAAATAGACTAGCGGATATACACTAAAAAGATTAAAAAAAAGAAAAAAAAAAGACAAGCGGAACTTATTAACTAGTTTATTCTATTCTAGCTTTTCATATGAACTGTTTCTACTAGGTACTGATCAATTGTAATTTAGGCATTGCATTGATGATTGAGATTTGAGAGGTTATAATGAGCAACTTCAATCCCAAAAATATAATATGAAGCAGGACAAACAGTATAATATCATCGAAAATTCGAGTCCAGTAACACCACAAAAACAAAACCCACAAATTGCAATCAGCAAACCTCAATTGTCACTTCCCCAGCAATGGAATGCTCCGTGGCTTTAGAAACGAGCAAAGTATAGCTTTCATCCACTCCAAGTTGAAGCTGCAAAAACGTTCCCACTCTCAAAAGTGAAAACTAAAATTATTCTACAAAAACCCGGAAAACAAATTAAGAAACAAGAAACCCCATGAGGAGCAAATTTAAGCCACCTCCTCACTCTCGGACTGGACAGTGATCTTCAATTCGGTAATATCATAGACAGATATTGTTTCCCTCAATTTTCTGACAGAACCAAACCCATCACTGTGCTTGAATATAATCCCTCTGTATCTATCAAACGCAGCTCGGACAATGGCAGAGTCACCACCATTGCCGGCCACGGCAAGGGAGAGTGCAGGGTCAACAGAAAGAACCTCATCACCGAAAGTGAACTCCGCAGGGAGAGGCCAAAGGTAAGTGAGGGATTCATCGGGTTGCGGGTTTGGTTTAACTCTGTGTCTAGCCCCAAGAGCTTGAGAAACGCAGAGAGCACAAGAAATGAGGAAAAACATGCCAGCAGCTGCAGAGAGCCATCTGGGTATGCACAGAAACATGGCTCTGTGCTCTGTGGAGACTAGTGGGCACAAGCAGAGAAAGAGAGAGAGAGAGAGAGACAGAAGAGTAACTGAGGTGGGGTTTGAACCTTTGAAGCGTTGAAAGGTGAAGGCGAATGTGGCTGAGTAGTTAAGCTTAAGGAATTGAGCGATGATGCACCAACAAGGATAATGAGTAGTGTTTTTTACAGTGTTGGTGAGTGTGTGTTCCTCAGAAGGCAAGAATTGAAGATACAACACGACAAGAGGAAACCGCGGGTAACGCAGGATTTATTTATGTTGTTTTACTAGCCATTATGATTCCCGACAATAAAGAAATGGTACTGCTGGTCCCTAACAGTTGCATAAGACAAATTTGTGTTCAGTGTTATTATTATTATTATTATTATTATTATTATTATTATTATTATTTTAATGTAACTTTGATTTGCTGTAAGATGTTTTATATTATTGATTGATGATGATTTAACCAAAAAAATTATTAATGATGATGAGTGATGAAGAATGTGGAGAGACCTGTTGATTAAAAAAAAAATAGTAAACCTAGTTGAAGAGATGTGAGAGGTTACTAATTGGATAGGGATAACTATGTTTAGAGAAATGATAAATGTTCATGCATTTTAGCTTCACATACCTGGCATATTTTATATTAACTAATTATGAAACTTATAACATGTTTGGATTGGATTTTATCCAACACAAAAATTAAAAAATACAAATTCCAATGCAATCATTACCTGTTTTTTTTATAAGGAAAAAAAGACTTTCTTATCTCCAATATCCGTTGGCGTTGAAGAACATCTAATACAAACGGGCCTTTAACCATTTAACTAATTATGAATTTTCTATCGTAGTCTATTTTAAATTTGTAATTATATATAGGATAAATTTTTAATTAAAGGAATGTCTTTATATTTTACTCTATTATATATTATATATATATATATATATATATATATATATATATATATGTATATTATTAATTAAATATGTTTGATAATTATTTAAAAAAATTAACTTAGTAAAAGTGAGCTGAGTCCCAAGCAAACTTTATCTCTAAGGTTAGATATTAGAATCCTGAAATTATCACTTTAATAAGAGACCATATCATTTATCACTCTTGACTCTTGAGGTTTAAGTTACTCTGTCTAACTTTCAAAAAGAAAATTATCACAAAAAAAATATTTAATAATTAGTTAATTAATTATATATTATCACTTTGACAAGTAATTATTTATATATAATTAAGTGATTAAATCAATTTAATAGTTAATAAATTTAAGATAGGAGAGGCATGTGAAACTAAATATGTGCAAGTATCGTCACCCTTATGTTCATTTGTTAAACTTTGCTATAACTCTATTTTGTACTCTCTTTTTTTGGGTCTTTAAATTAAATACTATACTAATAAGTTCAATAAATAAATATCCTAGGGGAGGGACGAAATATAATGTTTTTTTTGTATGACTCAAACCTGAGTGCGATTTCTCAAACCATTCACTACTTGTCATTTTAGTCACCAATGTGACCGTAACGATATATACTTATTTTTTTTTGGTCACCGATATATAGTGTTTAAGGACGCAGAGTGTCTTTTTTTTTTTTTTGTAGGGAACGGGGCTAACAAGCCCAAAGGAACAAAACCGAAGCAAAAACCCCCAAGCAATCAAGCGCTACTGCGTAACCCAAAAAAAGAACAAACAAAACACGCGCTGGAGTAAAACCCCAGCATGATCTTCCGTAAACAGAACACCGAGAGGCTGAAAAAAAAAAAAGGGACTGAAAAGTCGACGAAAGATTGTCCTTTAAGTTTTAACGCATCGCTTCCCTGATGACCAAAAACAATAAAAAAAAAGTATCAGCATCCTTTTTAATTTTTATGGGTTATAATATAATAAATTTATTATAACTTATTATTTTAATTATAATTAATATACTTATTTATTTAATAAATTATATATATATTTATTAGTATTCTTTATCAATAATATTACCTCACACCAATAAAAATATTAATACTCATTTAATAAAAATGACATCTAAAGAATCTTCCAAAAAAATCTGCCACTCTATTCCTTTCCCGCTACACATGATGGATTGCAACCACCAAAACCACGGATTTCCTAAATAGGAGAGAAAGCAGAACGTCTAATGATGAAACAGCTATTAATGAGGTCAATGGCAAGGGACACATAAAGATAACAAATGCGACAAATATAACGAAAGAATAAACTTGAGGAGGACTTTCTTTCTCTTGGTAGGAAAAAATTAGCTTAAGCTTGAATGAGTTTATATTTTTTTGGGACGACAAATTAAGGGTGAAAGATTCTGTATACATTTATAAATGATCTATAAAAAACATAAATAATGTTATTTAATGAAAATGAAAAGATGAACATGCAAAATTTCCGTTGGAGACCATATAATTTAGGAAATGCTCTTTATCTTTTGGTGAAAGGTGCATTTTATAATTCTAACTTATCTATTATAATATTTAAAAAGAGAAAAGTCTTTTGACTTTAGTTTAATTTTGTTATGTGAAAAAAATTAATTCAAATTTAAATCATAAGTACACAAAAAATTTATATACAATACAAAAATAAAAAAACAGTAAATTTACCCGACAATAATATTTTGGCTGGTACATTTTATTATTTTAAAAAATAGACTTTTTCTTTTTTTGAGTACCTGGCTTAATAAAAAATTTATTTATCTTTAATAATATTAAATTAAAATTAAATTATTAGAATTTCAAAAAAAAATATTAATTATAGATAAATAAATAAATAAATTCATAAAATTTACAGGTGGCATATGATAGTAATGTTTTTTTTGACGTGAATGTATAAAAGTTGTAACACGCTTTCAACCAAAACAAAATGTAAAGTTGTGTCTAATGTAGTAATGTACGTGGACTCAAGGGAGTGAAATTTGTGAACAATGAAAGGAATGAAAATTCTACGTTTGCCTTCACTTATCCACGGAGAAGCATGGGGACCATTGCCTCCCAAGATTCAAAACACTTTCCCTCACTAATTAACTGTTTATAGGATAAATTCATAGAGAGAAATTGTGTAGATACTCAATTTAATGCTTGAGATATGTTTTTAATTTTTTAAAAGTAATATGTATTTATAATATAACTTATCAAATTTGACACGTTATCTATTGAATGAATTATTTAAAGTAAATAATATTTATTTAAAAATTTATCGTAAAAAAAGTTTAGCTTTGAATTATTCATTATTATTAATATATTCAAGAAGTATTGGTATGGTGAAAATAAATTATATTTCTAAACATAAAGACTGTAGTTCGATTTTATGAAAATCTCATTTCATAAGGAGGGTTTTACTATTATTATTTCTGACTTTACAAGATTAGATTTATGAGACGATTTAAATATATTAAATTTTGTAAAAATATTATTATTTTATAAAAAAAAATTCATTACTATTAGTGTATGTTTAATATAAAAAATAAAAATAAAAATAAATTTTTATGATATAAATTTTTTTATATAATTATATCACAGATTTATTTTATAAAAATTTATTCTTTTTTATTTTTATATCATACATACACTAAAAGTTGATTGGATGATCTCGGCAATCAAACTTTAGATATTTGTTTCGATGCAATTCAAAATTATTAAGTCAAACTTTACTGCGCAATGTTTTTAAAAATTATATTTTGTATTTAAATTCTCCTAATAATCATTCTCCACCGAGGGCGGAGACAGACAATTTTGTCTAAAGAGGCCAAAGAGAAAATCTCATTAATTAGAGGTTCAAGTTTAAAATATTTTATTTTTTAAAACAATTTTACATACAAAATCAAACATTTTAAAAGAAGCCCCTCAAAACGTAAGGAGGCTCCGCCCCTGTAATCTTTACATGTGACGTATGCAACAGTTTTAGCACAATTTTTAAAAAATTACGCATGAACGGGTGAACCCTCCACTGTACCCCAAAAAAAGAAAAAAATACGCATGAACAATTATGGGCGTAGATTATACAAATAAAATAACTACGTATAGCAGTGAAGCGTTGAACTACCAGTATACCACATAACGTGAGCGTGATTGTGATGGTTAAAGAATTTGAAGGAAAATGATGATGCAACAACGTCAATAATTCTAATTTCTTTGAAAGTTGGTAAAAACAACATTTCTAATTTCTTAGAGAGTTGGTTAAAGTAACTTAAGGATTAAATATAAAAAAAAATTCTTACACACCGTTATTTTTATATTATTTTTTATACTATTTTATTTTTTAAAAAAAAATAAAAAAAATTATGTGTTAGATTATATTTTTTTTTATTATTCAGAAAAAGTAATATAAAAATAATGTAATAAAAATAATGTATAAATAATATAATTGTTAAATATATAACAAAGTAATTAACAAGAGTTAGCTTAATTTATACAGGTATCATTCTATATTAGTAGACATTTATTAATTGTTATAAGTATGTTTATATTTTCTTAAATTCAAAATTATTAATTTATTAATTAATTTCTCAGGCGTGCACGCACTGCAAAACTGCCACCTCAATTATTTTCATCCTTTTAAAGTCATCACGTCATTTTATTTACGAGATTCTCAAATTTTCCTTTTTCAATTTCTTTTAAGCATTACAGTGATTATGAATTACAGTATATTTGAGAATAGTTTAATTATAAAAAAATTATTATTTTAAAAAATTTTAATTATAAATTATTTTAATCACAAAATAAATTAATTAAAATATATATTTAATATGTCTTTAAAGCATATATTAATTTTCTCCTTTAACCAGTTTTAAACCTGTAATTTTTGCCTCATCCTCTTTTATTATTATTATTTTTTTAAAGTCACTTACGTAAAAGACAGAAACTTCTTTTCTGATTTAAGTTTAAGCTTGTGAATTTTGATTTCAGATCTATAATTCATATTATTACTACTATATTTATTTTTAATTATATTTAAAATATCTTTCATGCATTATATATATTAAAACTAATTACATACTTTATTGCGATAATATTACTATATCATTCTTATATAAAAATATGCACATAATTAATATTTTTATTTTCATAAATATAAATATTGTATAAAAGTTGAAATACGGTCAAAAGTTGTGTCTAACATGCTAATATATGTGGACCTAAAAGTCAAAAGAGTTGAAAAGTGAAAATAAAGAAAGCAATGAAGATTCTGCGTTTGCCTTCACTTATCAACATAGAAGCATGGGAACCGCCACTTCCAAGGTCCAAAATGTTTTATTTTTTTAAGTAATTTTATTTTACACTACTTAAACAAAAACAATTCTTGTAAATTTATTTTTATAATCATATTTGAGCATAAAATAATTTTTTTAACATTTTTTAAAATCAACTTTTTTATAGTCAAATCTACTAAAATTTAAAACAAAGGCACATTAATTAATGTTGGTTTTAAGATTAATTGGATGGTTTTGGGAATCAAACATGGGATATTTGTTTTGATGCAATTCAAATTTATTAATTAAGTCAAATTTTATTGCATGATGTTTTTTAAAAATTAAATTGTGTTTTTAAATTCTTTAATTAATCATTCTCTACTCAAGCGTGATGTATGTAACAATTTGAGCACTATATAAAAAAAAATTACAATGAACAATTTGAGGCGTAGATTATACAAATAAAATAACTACGTATAGCAGTCAATCGTTGAACTACTAGTCTACCACATAACGTGAGCGTGACTGTGATGGTTGAGAAATTTGAAGGAATCTGATGATGCAACAACGTCAATAATTCTAATTTCTTAGGGAGTTAGTGAAAGTTCCTTAACAATTAAATATACAACAGAGCAATTAACAAAAGTTGCTCAATTTACCATGACGATTTTTTTACTGATAGACATTCACCAATTGTTAAACTTATTTTTATATTTTTATTAAAATTTAAATCGTTAATTTTTTAATTAATAATTATAAATATTATATTTTATTCTTTCACTTTAATTGTGTTGCATCTTGTAATTTTCACTTTAATTGTGGTACCACATGTAACGAGGATTTGCTTATTTAGTTTTGACCTCTTTGCTTCCGTAAATTAAATAAATGTTGCATAAAACTAATGTTATATTTTTATTACGAATATAATTTTATATAGTTCATTGAGAATGTAAAAAAGTTTTACATTAAAAGCAAAAAGGAAAAGTAAAAACATTTATTCATTATATCAATGTGACATATCCTCTTATTATAAAATTTTCCCAAAAATTAAAAAGAATTTAAAATATAAATAAAATTTGATTTTATTACAGATCAAAATTTGATTTTATTTATTTTCATATTTTTCAAAATATAAATAAATTTAAAGATCAAGTGGTTATGTAATTATTTAAAATTTTAAAGTTCCTTTAAATTTATCCCAACCACTTTATTTTTCTTCCTAATAAAGCAAGTTACATGGATCATTTTTTATAAGAGTTTGTTATATTCATATATTACTACATTCCACGCAGGGACATAATGGCATATAGTGATATGTTGATATTGTTGTTGTTGTTGTGGTGGTGGTAGTAGTGGTATAATAGAAATAAGTTATACCTCAAATATGAGAATTGTAATTTGATTCTTAAAAATTTTATATATCAAAAAATAATCATAAAATGACAAACAAAAAAAAAGATTCATTTACATAAAAAAATGTTTAAATGATGTAAAGTCTTTACTATAATTAAATACAAAAAATGATGGTAAAAAGGAAAAAATAGAGATAGGTAACTGTAGATGGTAGTTACTAAAAAAATGATGATAAAAAAAAATAAAGATAGAAGAATAAAGGAGAAATGGTATCCAAGATAACTATAGATAATGATTATAAAAAAGAATTATTAATTTACAGTTTTATTTTTTATTTATTTATGTTTTAATTATATTTTTAAAAAAAGTAAAAGTTAGAGACTAAACGGGAGAATTCTCATTATATATAGTATAGATTATTATTATTAATAGTGCATTGGCGGGCACGTCAATCCGTATTTTTTTGTATTTATGTATATCTAATTATATTCAATAATATTATATGAATTAATGTTTTTCTAAAAATAATTACCTTCATTTTATTTTAAAGAAATAAAATGTAACGTGTTTACTTTGTCTCTAAAGAAAAATTAAATTTCTATATTTTAAGTATGAAGTTAACATTGGTTTTTGCTACAGTTGTAATTGCTATGTGAATTAAAATTAGAAAGGTGGATATAATTTTATAGTTTTACCTTTAATTTTATTCTTATTTTTAAAAATAATAATAATTTTTTAAAAAATCAAAATGTAGAGACCAAAAGAGTAAATTTTATTTATATATAGTATATATTATTATTATTATTATTATTATTATTAAGAGTGCGGGCACTTTAATCTGTATTTTTAAATATAAATTTAAATTAATTTATTTTATAATTAAAATAATTTATAAATAAATTTTTATTAAATAATTTTAAAAAAATATTTTTTTTAAAAAATAAACTTTTCTAAACATAGACTAAGATTATATTGTAATGGCAGTTACTCAATGCTTGATAATAAAAGGAATTTTAGACAACCAACCACATTAATTCAGTAAAAATGGATGATATTGAATATTATCGAATGATCCAATAACAAGGACAAATCCAATAACAAGGACGTCTAGATCCATAACATATATATTTTTAATTATATTTTTAATATTTTAATATTAAATAATAAAAAATACATTTATTAAAAAAAATATTCTTTTTCTTTACTTTTATATAAATTAAAAATTTATTAAATAATTTTAATTATAAAAAAATTCTTCTTTATTTATTTTTATTTATTATCTAAAATTTTTATATAAAAATTTTAAAAATTATTAAAAAATTTTAATTATAAAAAAATATAATTTAAATTAATTAAATTATTTTTTTATTTTATTAATATTTTATTAATTTTATTTATTATATTAATTTTTTTTATTAAAAAATAAAAATAAATTTAAAAAAATTAATTAATACTTCTTTAATATTATTAAATAATAAATATTATTAGATAAAAAAATTTTTATACGATAAATAAAAATAAATAAAAAAAATATATTTTAAAATAATTAAATTATTATTTTTTTTAAATTTTACTTACATTATTTTTTCATTAAAATATAAAAATAAAATTAAAAAAAATTAATTAATATTTTTTTAATATTTTTAAATGACAATATTTTTAAATATAAATTTTTTTTATTCGAAAAATAAAAATAAATAAAAATGTATATATTCTAAAATAAAAATAATAAATATTAAATTAATAAATATATTTTTTAATGATCGAATCTTTAAAAAAAATAAAATATAATTAAATAGGAATATAATTTTATTTTATTCCCGTCACATCTAATAATTTCTCATATCTGCATCTTCTGCCTTCCACTTCTGAGGTGTTCGTTCATACACGACCCTGCTCACAGAACCCAACCACGTTGCAAACAAACCATTGGCGCAACCAACGAACACACACAATTTGGCACACTTGGCAATGCTCCACAGCACACGTCTCTACTACTCCCTGCACCCGAGCACCACTGTAGCATCTCCCAGATCGACACGATCCCCAAACTCTGATCCACGCAAGGCGGCTCCCACCGACCCGGTACCAGATTCACGTGCATTTTCTTTTTCCTTTCCTGTCTAGCATCCGAGAAATTATTTTATATTTTTAAAAGAGTTTTGTTAGATTTTTTAAAATTTATTTTCAATAATTTTTTTAATATTTTAATATTAATTATATATTTAAATTAAATTATTTTATATTTAAGATAATATATAATTAAAATTTTATTGATAAATTTTTAAAATATAATATTTTTAAAAATTAATTAATTATTAAACATTCATTTTTTTTTGTTGAAATAAAGATGTTCTCTAAATAATTATAAAATATATTTTTTAAATAAAATTAAAAATAAATTATTTTAATTTTTATTTTATTTATCTATTTTATTTATAATTTTTTTATTTTTAGAAATTATATATATTTTTAAAATATTTTTATAGACTTTCTTTGTTAATAAATTTATATAAAATGTGATGTTTATGTAAGTATTTAAATAGAATGTGTATATTTTAAAAATATTAACAGAATATGTATAAATTTTTAAAATATAAAAAATTTATAAAAAAATAAATAAAAAAAGTTAAAATATTTTATTTTAAAATTAATTATTTAATATTTTTAAAATATATTTTAAAATTATTTGATATTGATATAAAAGATGAATTATAATTTTAAGTGATGCATGTACCCTATATTTGAAATTAAAGAGAGAAAATAAAAAAATAATTTTATAAATTTAAAATTTTTTTAATAAAAAAATATGAAGAAAAAAATAAAAAAAATAAAAAACAAAAAAAATTAAATTTCTTTTAAAACTTTTTTTTTAATTTAAATTTCAAAATTTTTTTCTTTTCCTCCTTTATTATTTCCTTCTCACTTATCCAAACAAAGGAGTAATGATTTCTCCAAGCACCCACAACAACCCCTTTCGGTCGCGGACTCCCAACGTCCACTGTAAATCACATTCACCACTCGCGTCCCCCTCTCTGTGTCCACGTTCCCAAGTCCACCAACAATACTCGGACACGTAGAGAATCTTACCCAATGGCATGTGGCCGTGATGTCACGCGCTGTGGGATCCCACCTTACTTTTTCAGCTTCCCTGGTTTGAAAATCTGCTACGTCTGTTATTATTACCATGACCACTCTCAGCACCAACAGCAAGGACCTCCATTGATCTTTCCCTGAAATTCCCGGCGTGTCCTTCTTCTGCGGTCAACAACGACGGCGTGGAGTTGGAGGAGGGCCTAGCTAGGTGTTCCGGCCAACGTTTCCGGTGACCGGAAAATGGTGGAGACGGTGGAGCTCCAGAACGACGAGCAGCGCTCGTTGCTGTCGCAGTCCAATAATGGTGACCAGTCCTGGCGGTTGAACTTCGAGGGATTCCAGTTGTCTTCAGAGCACAAGGACAAGAAACTCCCCCGTGGCCTCCATGACTGCTATGGGGTTTTAGGTAACTGAGAATATGTGCTGTCAAGTAAATATATTCATTTCTTTTTGTTCTAGTTTTGGAATCTGCTTTTTTAGGGTTGACATTTTTCATGATTTTAGCTGTGATGTTCTTCTTGTTTGTTTATTTTAATTTTTTTTTTCCTTGTGGGGGGAATCTGCAGTCCCCTTTTCACCAATTGTTGTAGTCAATTGGAATTTTCCGTTTTTTGGGTTCATTTTGTATTCCATTTTTCTTTAAATGTAAAGAGAGATTATTTCAGGAGATGCTTCCGACCCTCTTCATTCCGGTTGCAATAAGTCTATGCTGAGAGTGTTTCTTTTTTCTTTATGATGCCGGGTTTCATCTACAGTGAGTGTAGGAAGTTTGTCTCATTTGCCAGCAGTAGTAATATGTTGGAACGAGGGTAGGTATAAAATATGGGTCTTTATAAAGATTTGGGTATTTTGGGGTGATGATTTGGTAGCTTTGTACTTATATATTGCAGTTGAGGTGGGTTTTCATTTTAGTGTATAGGCCTTTTCTTGCTTTGCATTTGAAATTTGAATGGAATAAGCTGGCGCAGTTGGAAGCAGAAGCTGGACTTTTGGGTTTTGCATGCCCTAGAGGCAAAACCTTTTGTCAATGAAATATAGTTTTGGGTGATTGGCTTTTTCATCTTTGAGAGTCCATGTTGCCAGTGGAAAAAGTTGCATGATATTGGTGTGTTGAATTTTGTGTTGAAATGCATCTGCACTTTTGCTTCATATCTTGAAATGGAGTTGTTTGCGCCTTGGTTCCTGATCTTGCTAAAACCTCTGCTTTGCAAGTTTGCTTATCACTCTGCCTGTTGTACTGTGACAGTGTAACTTGCTTTATATGTTTTATGGAGTTCTTTGTACGTTTTTATGGTCCATAGAGTAAAATTCATTTGTCCTAGAACTGTGAACTGTTAGTGCAATTGGTATTTGAAAATCATGGATTTGGCCTTCCAGAAATCTAAAGCATAACGGAGAATTTAAGTATAATTTTTTTCATCTGTGAATCTGTGTGTCAAGTTTTTTTTTTTTTCCCCTCAAGGGAGGTTAGTTATATTTCTATAAAGTATTCCTTGAATGATGGTATCATTGCAACTGAATTGGAAGTGGGATTTCATGGATCATGTCTTAAATTTTATTTTTTCTTTTTCATAATATATTCCTTCAGGTTCAGAAGATAATATTGCTGAGTACTATCAGCAGCAGGTTGAAGTGCTTGAGGGCTTTAATGAAATGGATGCCTTAGCAGAGCGTGGTTTTATTCCTGGAATGTCAAAGGTTTCTATTTCATTATCTCCTTTATGCTCTCTAGATTTAAGATTGATATATAGTCAAATGCCTTGGCTGAAGATCCACTGTTGTGTGCAGGAGGAGCGAGAAAACTTAGCTAGAAGCGAGACGTTTGCCATCAGATTATCAAACATAGCAAACATGGTTATTTTTTGCCACCAAAGTTTATGCATCAATCATAAGTGGTTCCCTGGCTATCATCGCGTCCACTTTAGACTCGCTTCTCGATCTCCTTTCTGGGTTCATACTCTGGTTTACTGCATTTTCCATGCAAACACCAAACCCATATCAGTACCCTATAGGAAAGAAACGGATGCAACCATTGGTAAGTCCTCCTAATTAGTAGGTTTTTTTTTTTTTTTAACATTCAAATTTATGATGCTAATCAATTTGAATGTAGTGTATGGATTATGAAAGGCATGTTCATTTTCAGAAGGGCTTTGCAGCCTGCACAATCACATACATCAAGGCTATCATTTGGAACTTTGTCTTAGAGTTGCATTATCGCAAGGAGTAGGCTTGGTTGTTGATTCATGCTATGATTTCATTATTCTGACCCGTCACACATTAATAATTTTCTTGCAGTAGCGTAGTTCGTCTCAAGTCAGCCTCAGTTTCACGTTATATCCCCTTTATGTCCATTTGCTTTAGTTTTTAAACGGTAACCCTACTCCAAAAGAGAAAGAATGAAAAAGAAAAAGGACAATATTTGTATAAACAAAAGGAGGCTACTTGGATCAAATGAAGTCCAAAATCTTTTGGCTTCTTGTTTGGAATTTTTGCACAGCATTGAGACATTTTCAGTGCTTGTAAGAAGAAATTTATTTTCTTATAGGTTCTCAGTGGAAAAGATAGGTTTCTACTCTGGATATCTTCTGTTTAAAATTTTCTGAATCACCATCTTGTGTTCTTGCCACTGATATGAAGAGAGGGTGGTGCTTCTTTCTGCCCTCTCCTAGTGACTGCTAGGATTTACATTGTAATCAAATTAAATATTTGGAAAAGAAAGAAAACTACTTAGTATACTGTTTGGTTGTGTATACATATGTTTCATAGCTAAAGTTTAAAGTGAAAGTTTGGTATTAAATAGTTAATTCTCTAATGGGTAATGTTGATGGTATCTTGGTATTGAAATTTTAAAATCAAAATTGGATGCAGGGAATTCTTGTTTTTGCCTCTGTCATGGCAACTCTCGGACTGCAGATAATTTTAGAGTCAATCCGTACGCTAATATCCGCTGTAAGTTGATCTCTGTCACATTTTTAGAGGCAAAGTGAACACCCTAGCAGATAAAAAATATTGTTTTTAGTTGCTGGAACTCATTAGTTTCTAGGTAGCTCTAATCTCATGAGGACATTTCCAGGAGAAAGCATTCAACTTGACCAGGGTACAAGAGCGATGGGTTGTGGGTATTATGTTTTCAGGGACTTTGGCGAAATTCCTATTGATGATTTATTGCCGCTCTTTTACTAATGAGATTGTCAAAGCCTATGCCCAAGATCACTTTTTTGATGTGATCACGAATGTCACTGGCCTCATTGCTGCACTTTTAGCAAATTATGTTGATGATTGGATAGATCCTGTCGGTGCCATCATTGTAAGTGAATACTTTCCTTATGTTAACGGTGTTGAGTTGCTATTTGTAGCCCTAGAAGTATATATATATCTTCTATCAAATTGTCCCTGAATTGATGATTGATGTGATTGATTCATTGCTGGGGATGGGAGGTATTGAACCAAAGTATACAAATTTCTAGTGATCTCATCTGTCAACAACTGTAAACATGTGTCTCTGCTATGCTCCTACAATTTTAAAATCGAGATATCAAATTCATTTAAATGGAATCTCTCATAGAAGGAGATCAGTTAGATGAATGTAACTATCTGATTAGCTGATCATAATTTCTGCAGCCTCTCCTTGAATTTTCTGCATGTTATGATGGCTTGATACATATCTTCTATGCCGAATGCTGAACTGCCAAGATTTTAGGGAACCACCATTGGTTCTTTCGAGCAGTATATCTTTCTGGAAGCGATTTCCTATTACTATTTGTACATTTACCACCCTTTTTAGCTGTTCACATATAACTTGCTTTTGCTTTTCTTATGTATAATTCTTCTACTGCAGCTGGCTTTGTACACTATTCGCACATGGTCATTAACAGTGTTGGAAAATGTGAATTCCCTGGTTGGAAGATCAGCTGCACCAGAGTTTCTTCAGAAACTTACATACCTCTGCTGGAACCACCACAAGACCATAAGGCACATTGATACCGTCCGAGCTTACACATTTGGGTCTCACTACTTTGTTGAGGTTGATATTGTCCTGCCAGCAGACATGCCCTTGCAAGAAGCTCATGATATTGGGGAATCCTTGCAAGAGAAGCTCGAGCTTCTGCCTGAGATTGAGCGTGCTTTTGTTCATCTTGATTACGAGTACTCCCACAAACCTGAGCATGCCCAAGCACATTCATAGCAGCAGCAAGAAAACACAATGCCTAGTCTTTTATTTCATTTGTCCTTTCATCTCCCATTAGTTAATGTGAACCATTTCACGTATATCAGAATCTGAACTTCAGATACATGACAGTAGATTGTACTGGGTGTAAGTTAGTCAGAAGTTGCTATACTTCCACCGTGAGCTATAGAATTGAATCTGGGATATGTCAGGAGCCCTATCATGCATCCTTGAGCTCAATCCCATCTTGTTGGTGACCTTGATGATATTCACAAAGTGTATATCATGATTCATGATTGGCAGTGAGTACTTGTGGAGTTGTGGTTCTCGCAGGTCAGGCTAAGACCCTTCACATTCCATAAATAGGGGAAACAGAACGTTGGTACAGTGCTACTCCCCTTATACCTTAACGTATAAGAGGTGCAAAAAGTTTACAATGGAGTGGATTCCTGATGGAAACCTTAAAAGATAAATTATTTTATCTTCATCTTGTGCCTTGTAAATTTGGTTTTCAGGTTGATAATTTCGCTAAATAAAATAGTGTGAAGATTGGCAGTCTCGGGTAAGAACTCGACTATGATGTTTAGTGATTGTAGGTCGTTTGATATATTACTTGGGCACCTTACCCTAGCTTTTGGACAAGTCACAACTACCCATTGCACTCTGGCAAATAATCATGCCTGTTTTCTTGAGATAATTTAAATAATAATTATTTTTAATATGCTAATTTTTTTTTATAAGGAAGAAAGAGTAGGTTAAAGTTAAAATAAAGCGATAAAGCAATTTGGGTATATTTTGGTCAAATAATCCTTGAAGAAATTTAGTATTATCTTAGAAATAATTCTTTAGCTGAAGATGCTGATTTTATAAATGTTGAATTTTATATAAAGAACATTGTGAATCATTAGTCAATTTAAGTTAGATTTTATATTTTTTTTATACCTTTGTTCTGGTATTCTCATGTTTCTTGAGTGTCAGATAAATTTTGTTCGGGTATTGAAGCTATTTTTGCTAGCTGTGTTTTTGTTGGGGTTAAACTTATGACATTTCAAAAGTTTTTTTAATTATTTAATTCAAATTTGTTTATGGCTTAAACCGTAACATAATGATAACGCAACTTAGATTTCAATGACACATCATAAAAAATTGTCAAATTTTTATTACATGGCAGATCTTTATCACCACCATGAGACGTGTCCAATAACGTGTAATGATAGGATCTCATTAAAAAAAAAAAAGGTGCAATGATATGGCACTTGATGGTCAACCAGGAGCAAATACTTAGAAAACACGTGCATCACGTACAAAATTTATATTCAAAATTCGTACAATTGGACTTTGGAGAACATAATAAGAGATTATTTATGCCCTCTTTTATGATGTTACTGTATTAACATATTACTTACAATATTTATTAAAATTATTAATTAAAATATATTTTCATATAATTTTTTAAATTATAATTCTAATTAATATTTATAAGTATAAAAATATATTCACTTTTATATATTAAAATTGTAAGTTTTCATTCTTAAAAATAAGAGTTACATAATTTTTCATACAAAAAGTATAAGATTTGTTTATAAAATATAAAATTTTGGTAATTTACTTCCTAAATATTATAACACCAACGTCCGTTTAATCGCAGGAGATATTGAGTTTCTTTTACAAAATGTCTTTCAAAAACGTACCAACGCACGTTTGCGTTGAAAATTAACCTAAACAAACAATTTAAGAGTAAAATGATTATATATAATTTATTACAGATCATGGAAGCATGTGTAATATAGAAAAACTGAATAATGTGACTCCTCTCTCTATCTAATTTGCGTTCGAATCTCAAATATAATAAAAAAAACTAAAGTGTATTTTAAAAAGAAAATTTCAAATGGGAAGGGAGAGAGTTTCAAAGGATGAAAAAATTATAATGATAATATTTCTTAATTTTAAATCGTGGCATTAAAAAATGATAATGAATTATACAATATTTTTTACACATATAAATATAATTTTTTTTAAATTTAAAGTATATATTATTTAAAAAATTATCGGATAAGATTAGATACTATAACTCGTGTAATATACATTATTATCTGTTATCGTGTCCGGGAGTTGTTGAACAGATAACGATGAGTAGGTAGAATGGGAGTCATGGTCGAATTCTAGGCCCTGTTTGTTTTCTTTTTCTCAACATAAGCATCCTTTTATGGAGCAAAACCTGAAGGATAATCACATTTTTGTCAAGACTTGCTTAAATTTGTTAGCTTCAACTTGTTCATTAATGAAAGGATCCAAAGTCAAGATCTTCAAGTAAGGCTATTGGTAAGCATAGAAATTTTTTTTTTTCATGTCTAGAATCTTTTTCACGACACTAGTCATCACAACATGTACGACGAGAGATTCTTAAATAGATATATACTTACATAAACGCTCTAATCATAATTTAATATATTTACATTTATAATTTTTAAAAGAAAATATATTCATAACATAACTCATAAAATTTTATACACGTCAAATGACACGTACTTAAAAAAATTTTCATGCATGACTTCCGGGAGTATGGTGAATTTGGAGATGACAACATCCCATCACTTTAAAGTGTCATAATTTTTCCAATACATAAGATTGAGTATGAGTTTCACCCATAACCTTTGGAAATATTGGAAACGGAGACATTTTGGCATCACCAACATGAACATCCATCTTTTTCAGCAAGAAAATCAAGCATACTTCTTATAACTGATTGAAATTTTGAAAGGGACTTAAAATGAAGTAATTTGGTGAACTTGTTGCCCTAATAGCTTAGCTTGACGGATTTGGAGAGATGAGGCAATCAAAAGTAGTGTTGACAATGACAGCAACTGAAGGTGAGATTAAAAGTCAACAAGAGGAACCGCTGCAGAAGTGGAACAACAGTATCATGAATGGTTAATGAACTATTGTAAGCTCCAGTAAACCTGCTAACACCATATTTTGTGTGGGCATCTTTTCATATCTTCAAAAGAAAATTCAAGTTTATTTAATAAGAAAAGTTTTTGCTCCAAATCCCCTTGATTGTTTATTTTAGAAAATATGAGAGTTTCATAAAAAATAAGTCTTCAGGTATTTGGCTCTTATAATTTAAAGGGAAGGATTATTCCATTTTAAAATATAAGACATGTCATATGTCTTAATAAAGACTTATAATGATACTCATAAATTATTTATTATATGCAATAAGAATCAAACATAAGTCTTATAAATGAAGCAAAGTTTGCTTCTTTTGGTTAGCATTCTGCTTCATGTGATATTAAAAAATGAAAAAAACAAAAGCAGGAAAGTGTAAAAGCCTCAGCGGTTTTAAGACTATTGTATACTTGAAATTTCAGCCCAATTCCATGACTTTAATATTTTTTGTTTTTCTCAAATCTGGACTCAATTGCTTTCAGGTTTCATCTCAACGGGCCAATTAGCTATTCGGTCAGAAGTCTCCTCGAAAAAGCGAAAAACCCCACGGCCCCAACCCATTTCTTCTAACTTGAGACTGGCATCCTCCTTTGACCCCAAAAAAAAACAATAATATCCTCTTTTCTTTTATTATTATTATTTTTTATTAAAAAAAAGTTGAGGAACTAGTATTCTCTTTTCTTTTTTTTTTTGTTAAAAAAAGTTGAAAAAAAAAAGATTATCTCATTTAAGGTTAGATCACGTTATAAATCTTAACGATAATTTATAATAATATTATTTTTAGGAGATTTAAAGGTTAGCTCATGCCATTTTCTTTTTGATCCCTTAATTTAAAAGCACAGCAAATTTGAGATTTTGAATGATAAGAAATGATATTAAAGTCTCTCTATTATCATTCTACTAATTTTTTTAAAATAATTTTTAAATATATATTTTATAATATTTATCATTTCATTCCTTTTTCCTTTTTTGGTTGTCATCATATTAAACATTACTTTACAAATCTCCTATCAATATAAATCTCAACATGAATCGAATCCAGGACATTTGAGAGTATGTCGTTGTATTACCTTATCCTTGTTTCTTTCTACTAAGCGCATCTTTCCCCCTTTCATCTTAAACCGTCCATTGACTTGAACATAATCATTTTTTCCCAATCCCCAAGAAACCAATAACTAGAGAGGGGAGTTGGAGGTGGCAGAGAGAAGAGATTGTTGCTTTAAGATTAATTTAACAGTGGAAAGCTGGCCCATTTGCACTATTCCATTTTGAATTTTTGTTGGGTGGGTGATAGGATTAAAATGATTAGTATTAGCCAACGATTAGCATGTTAGTTAGGAGAGTCTAGTGATTTAAAAACTATTTATTTAATGTTAGAAATAGTCCTTTTTCTTATCACTTTTTTTTAAGTATTCATTCTCTATTAGTGAATTCTTAATTAAAACATTAATTATTATGATCTAAATTCATTAAGAGAGTTTATAATAAAAAATTAATTTATTAAAAAAAAATTTATAATTTAAGTATCACGTTAAGTCTTTCTATTTACTTAATATAAAATATAACATCTTTACATTAAGAGATTTTTGTATACTTCTAAATTATTGTTATATTGTATTCCTAATTATTTTAAAATTAATTTACAACAATGTTACTTATATAATATTTTTTTTATATTTTTTTTATATTATTTTTTTAAATAATAAAATAATAAAAATACGTTTTTCAACGTGCTATCTTTTTACGGGTAAATAAAAGATACGTGAGAAACATTAAGCAATAATTTAACAGTGGAAAATGAGCTAGCCCGTCTGGAGACCATATCATTTTTGAGTTTTTGTTGGGTGGATGGGATTGAAATGATTGGTGTTGACCGCTGCTGAATTTCACGGCTCCTGAGAGTAGTCATTTGGATCTTCTCTGATCTCAACCCCACAAGCTCACCAGAAAAGCCATCGTGACAACCTTTCCATTGTAGCTTATTGTCTACTTCCCCCACCACCACCACCACCACCACCACTCATCTCTGATTTTGATCTTCACCACCACCACCACCACTCATTTCTGATTTTGATCTTCACAGTGAGAGAGAGAGAGAGTAAGAACTTAGAAAAGTGAAACTGGGGAAGCCATGGCCAACCCACCAACACTCACTCAATCCCCACAACAGAACCAGTTTCATCACGTACAAGTGCTTCTGCTCCATAAGCAAACACCACAGAAATTTGCAGACAAATCGACAACTGTCTAATGAGTGTCTTTATGCTTAGTATATTCATTCTCTTTGCTTAGCCCCATAGCCCACACTTGGCATCAGTAGCGGAGTCTAAGGAGGTTATTATGGAATTTGGTACTTAAAAACATGAGAGAATCTTAGGGATAGTCACAAATTTTATATTCAAGGAGCACATTATGTTTAGTGATTGAGATCTACTTGGTGTCTTCTTGTGATCTCATAATACAAATTTCTCCTATTCTTTAATAACAGAGAAGAATATATCAATTCTTCTCAGCGTTAACTTCAATGGTGAATCTTGTTACTGCTTCTTCTAAGCGTAATGATGAATTGAAAGCTGCTAATTATGCTACGTGCCAGTTAATTATCAACAAAAAAATAAATATCATCTTCTTATTGCCTGAACATCATTATGCAGTGGATATTTTCATTGCTCCAATAAACTCTGAGGTCTAAAAGCGGAATAATAAATTTAACGAGAATATCGTAAAATTACTTAGTTGTGATTTAGATCTCACACATGACTGCAAATATATATATATATAAACACAAATATTTTTTAATAATTATATTTTATAATTAAAATTATATATATATATTATAACTAATTTTAAATATATTTTATTTTTTATAAAATTATTTTTAAAAAATTTTAATTATAAT
Source organism: Castanospermum australe (assembly GCA_019955255.1). Lineage (NCBI taxonomy): Eukaryota > Viridiplantae > Streptophyta > Magnoliopsida > Fabales > Fabaceae > Castanospermum > Castanospermum australe. Next base: position 348,042 of record NSJW01000852.1, on the reverse strand, counting down.
AAAATTATAATTAATTAATTTAAAAATAATTAAATAACTAAAAATAAAAAATATATATAAATTCAGTGACACGACGGTGTTTATCAAAACTTTAATAATAATAGTAATAACTTTGAAGGTACAGCTGCGACACTATATTAAGTAGGGATAGCTCAGCAATCAGCATGTAGAATTTTGTAAGTAATCAACAACTATTTTAAAATTGTGCTAACTTTTCAGTTTCTTCAACAACTGAGCAAGCCTTTTTTTTTTTCCCAATAATGTTGTCAAAACTAGGCTTCATAACCAGAGAGTGGATGGATCTCTAAATATTTTGTTATATTTAATTATAGATGAATTAAAAAATTGATATGAATAAAAAGTTAAGCAACAAGTGTATTCATCGTTATATAGCTAAAATATAATTAAATAAAATTTTAACATAAATAAAAACTAAAAACCCATTATATTATTTTTAAAATTAGTTTTCAATTAAAATTTTTTAAAAATAATTTAATTATAAAATTTTCAAAACACAAAATAATCAATTCAAACATTTTTGCCGGACAGTTCACAACAATAGCTAAAGTATATTTTTTTTCTAAGAAAAATAGTAAATAAAAATAAAAGGAAAGTAAAAAAAAAAATCTTGCTGTGCAGGTGTCATATGATATATTCTCTGTCAATCTCACTGTTTGTATCTCCCTGCAAAAGAGGTCCAGGTTCATATCAATCATTCATTCAACAGTGTTTTCAGACCACTATTATTAACAACTTAGATGAGATTGAGATTCAAATAAAATGCTTTTTTTTTTTTAAGAAAAGTTTAGAATAAGGGAGGCTTTACAAATAGCTAATTCCAGAAATATTTACATGGTAATTATAGATTACTTAACAATATCTCAAAATTTAAATTTAATTATGTGTTTGATTAGTTTATTTTATGTTATAAATAATTTATAATTAAAATTTTATTAATAAATTTTTTTTAAAAAAATTATTTTTAAAAAAATTAATGAAAATCAAATACATACTAAATTATATTTTTGTGGCCAAGAATGAAAGCCCCTAGTTTATGACTTTCATTATTAAATTATTATGCTTAGAATAACAGAAATCAAAATGTGCCATTCAAGAATGGAAAATCATACTAACAACTACGAGTTTCCTATATTTTGACATATTTATATTAGATTTCAAATAAAATTATGCAAAACAAATTTCATCATAACTTTTGTTTAATATTCTCCTTCTTTTGTTCCTTTGACTTAAAATTATAGAAATTTTACACTTTTATAGAATGAAAATATTTTATCATATCTAAATGCTTATCCTTCTATTATCACGTCATTATATCAAAATTATAGACTTTCGACCAACGCAATCATTTGTAGTTGTTTTCAAAAATGTTTTGACCACGTAATAATTATTTCTTCCTCTAGTTAAAAAAATCGTTAATTTTCTGAAAATAAAAAATTATTCTTGCTAATTATATTTTTATTATAATTTTTTGAGAATCATATTTCAAAGAATAATTTTTTGTGAATAATATTTCAAGGATATTTCTTTCGTCAAATTTCTGATTGTTACGTTTATATAAAATCTTCAATCGTTCTTTTATTCTTCTAATTTTAACTTACATTCAACACGCTTTGCTTTTTTTTATTTTTTATTTTTTATTGACTTTGACGGAAAAGAAAATTGAAGTTGAATTTTCCCGGAAAATACATGTTACGTAGCAATCTTGAGTCTGCATCAAGCATCATAGAAAAAGTAAAAATTCTGTTTCCCCACGTTTCTTCCTGTTATATATATTTATTGTGGGTTTCTGTTCCATCCTCTGCTTCTTCCTGTTCTGCACCTTCGCTTCCCTTTCCAATCGCCTGCCACCAATCGGAAACGCACATGCTCTGACCATCCAAGTGCGCTGGCGGTGCGCATGGAGATAACCTACGCATCGCCAAGTTGCTCCGACCTCGCCGCCGCATCCGCCCCCATGCCGGCGCCGGCGACCGCCGCCCGCCCCGTCAGGGTCATCCCCCTGCAGCACCCCACCGTTACGGCGTCGTCTTCGTCGTCGTCGTCGTCACCCGATGTTGTGTTCTCGAGGTGGGCCACAAAGCTCCGACGAATGACGTGGGTCGAATGGGTCGAGCTCTTCCTCCCTTGCTGCCGTTGGATTCGGACCTATAAATGGCGCGAGTATTTTCAAATCGATCTCATGGCCGGCATCACTGTCGGCGTCATGCTTGTTCCTCAGGTAAATCCATGGATACGTGAGCTCTGTTTGGTTGCTGAGAAAACGGAGGAAATTTTTTTTCTTTTTTCTATCTGAACTTTTGAATGGCTGGCTGTAGTTTTTCTGCTAACTTTTTTTGTTTTCCCTTTCTTCATCAGTTTGTGTTGCATGTTTTGGTGGTAATCTTTTTATGTTTGTTTGTGTGAACGAGCAGGCGATGTCATATGCAAAATTAGCCGGGCTTCAACCAATATATGGACTCTGTAAGTTTGCTAAACTATTATGCTGTTGATAAATTTTCTGGATTATGGATATAGTTAAGCACAGCCCTCCGTTTACATCTCTTTAAAATATAACATTCTAGTTATTTTTCCTCTTAAAATTTGTATCTGCTTCTGATTTTTCTGATACAAAGGATTTTTCCTTACTGTACTCCTAAAAATTTTGAAGATAGAAGCTCTAAAATTTTGCTACAAATCTCCTTTGCAGAAGGGGTAGAAAAAGAAGTGTAGTGTTATTCTCACACTCGTCTCACACTCTGAAGGATTTAAAACCAATGTTGTAATTTCTTTTGTGTTTTTTTAATCAGTGCACGAATTTCAATAATTATATTTTTTTTGAATAATTGAGTAAGTGAGAAAAGGTGTTGTAAGAGCAACATTTTTTGAAAAAGAACTCGAAGAACAAAAAAAAAAAAGAATGATTATCGGTTTCTTAAACTTTTAGGAAAATTCTTGGGTAGAAACCATTACCAAGGAGATTGTGCACTAGACCAATGAAAAGTTGTAGTTGGTTTGACATTTTTAGATTTGGAAATAGGCACAAACTGAATATACACCAAGTCTACTCTAGAATGTCTCTCACAGTTTTATTCTTATCTTTCATTCTATGTAAACAAGAGTACTGTTCCTACCATTTTGATGTTAACAATGTTCTAGCCTTTTACACTCGCCAGTTGTCTGTCAAATTCATATTATTCTGACTACATTTTATGTTGTTTCTCTGCATCATTAATGTTTTACATCCTTTAGTTCTATGTAATACCTGGTTATTGATGTTATTGTCTTTGCAAGGAAGACTCTGGTTTCGTGCCCATATTTGTGTATGCAATATTTGGGTCATCTCGCCAACTTGCAGTTGGGCCGGTAGCATTGGTTTCTCTCTTGGTCTCTAATGTGCTAAGTAGCATAGCTGATTCATCCAGTGAATTATACACAGAGCTGGCAATATTATTGGCTCTTATGGTTGGGATAATGGAGTGCATAATGGGACTCTTGAGGTATTTTTGTCATGCCTTATTTTCATGAATATAGGTATAGCATATTAACTCAGCTTATGAATCCATGCATGAACATTTGGCTTCCTTGTGCTTTCTCTTGGAGGCATCTAATACTCTAACTAAACTAAGAGGTAGCTGTACTTTCTCTTCATGCATCTATACATGTACAAGTGATCAAATGATTATTTTGATATGCCAATAAACATGGTTGTTATTCTGTCATGATAATTGTAATGACTTAAATTGCAACATGACTACTTTATTCCAAGAGGAGGGAATGGACTCTTGTAACAGTTATATCCTGCAAGCCAACCACTCAGCATCAAGCATGACTTTTCTTATGAAAGGGATTTTAAGGATAACCTATATGTAATTGTCTTTTGGTTATTTTAGGCTTGGATGGCTGATTCGTTTCATTAGCCATTCGGTGATATCTGGCTTTACAACTTCTTCAGCTATTGTGATTGGCTTGTCTCAAGCAAAATATTTCTTGGGTTATGATATAGACAGAAGTAGCAAGATCCTGCCATTGGTTAAGAGTATAATAGCTGGAGCAGATAAGGTATGCTTTACAGTCGTAGGTGTTGTTTGATTAATTTGAAATTTGAATTATTCAATGGAATTTCTTTTGCTAGGTGGGATGATTAACTATCAATTTTTCTGGTAAAACTTAAGTTGGACTTCATATCACTATCACAGAAATGAACTCTTATGCATCTCTTTAATTTTTAACCTTTAGTACAAATATTTCTAGATTCTAATTATAACTACAGGAAACCAAAGGAATTAGGATTTAGTTGGATGATAGTTAGGTTTTATCGGGTGAATTGTGGGTGGAAAGATAGTGTGTTGCAGATTTATTGTATATATGTTATGGGAAGAGCGATTTTGCATACAAGAACATGGGGTTTTAGGGGTAAGTTAGTGACTATTTGGATGCAGTGGATGCTACCTGCCAATTTGGGATTCAGGGTTTGATAAGTTCTTGGGCCAATTTACACAATGAACAATGAAGGGTTTGAAGGAAAGGATGTTTAATGCTTTCAAAGGAAATTAGGTTTGAGAGAAGGGAGAATCAGAAAATTAAACAAAACAGAATAAAATTTGAAAAGAGGAAAAATAACCTAAGCGTCACATTCAGGGTTCCTTTAGCATCACACCTAGAATTTGATTGCATCTGATTAGGATTGAGATTTCGCTACCATTAAACCCATAAAAGAAAGTGGCCCCAGTAATACCTAAATAATATAAACCCAATCCATATACATCCCATGAACAGGAATACGAAAATTACTACAATACTCCTAGGACTGGATTCATAAAATTAACTAAAATAACAGCTTAGTATTACTAATAAGTTAATAACCCTAATAGATAATGATCAAGTGAGATCTCTGGGATATTACAAATCTGCTGCATAATCATTAGTAAACCAGAATATTGAGACAGTTCTACTTTTGAAGTTGGCTTTCTTGAGCCTGGTGCATTCTATGTCATTCTGGTAGCCACTTACTAATGCTAATAACCCTAAACAATTATGATGAAGTAAGATCTATGGGATATGATAATCACCTGCATAATCCTAAGTGAACCAGAAATTTGAGAGAATTTGATAGTCATAACGTAGGCATTCTTGATGCTAGTTTGTTCTGCGTCATAAAAGTTTGGCATAAATTGTGCAAGAAGCATATTGAGATTGAAAGATACCCCTAAAGTCCTGTTTGTTTAGAGAGTTCAGGAGAATGAGTTTGCAAATGAAGCTTTTGATATGTTTATGGCTCCTCAGTTTTAGAATTGTAGCTAAGTCAAATATTTGTTACTTCATTTCAAGTTTTGAAGTTGTAGATGTTGGATGAAAAATGGATCAGTATGCATGAAATGTGAGTTAAATGAGAAATTTGCATAGTAAGTAGTTAAATAAACTGGTCTTTATGGTTCAAAATATAGCTTTCACTAGCCCTGATGCTATGATCCTCTCCTAGCAGACGTTTAGGCAGCATCATTCCCAATCTACTTGGTCATGCTGCATGTTGACATAATTTAATTTCGATTTAACAAATTAAAGTTCTCTTTAATGTGCATCATATATTGTTTTGTATCAAGATTCCCATTTTGAAGTTTTAGCCTATGATGGCCCTGTTATTTGCTATTACATTTAAATTACCATATATATTCATTCATTCATCTTTTTTATTTTTTTTAAATTTCCTAAGTCGGTTTGGTGTTTTCACTTATCAAATCCTTCTCTTTAACACAGGAGCTTTTCCCTTTTGTAGTTTTCATGGCCCCCTTTTGTGATGGGATCAGTAATGCTAGCAATACTACTTGTCATGAAGCACCTGGTATGAACCAATTTCTGATGTTTGGTAAAATACTTAGCTTACTTATCAGCATCCTACTCATTTCATTGATTTTATACATCCAGGGAAAATCAAGGAAGTATTTGCGATTCTTGAGAGCTGCAGGTCCTCTCACAGCAGTAGTTCTGGGAACAATTTTTGTAAAAATATTTCATCCATCATCAATTTCTTTGGTGAGAATCACAGATGAGATGAACTTTTGGCTTTATAATGCAGCAATTCCAAAATGGTAATACCAATCTGGGGAAAGCTACAAAAGTAATGAACAAGGAATGGTTATTATGATTGCTGATATCATTAACTAGATTTGGCAATTATGTACTGATATTAAAACATTTTGTTCTTATACAGTTTTACCCCTATAATTGTCATGCATAAAATTTTGATAAAATTGCTAAAAAGGAAATTCTGACATAGTTTCTTCTGGGAGAAACATTAACCAAAAAGAGTGTTTTTTTTTTTTGGTTGTGGTAAGGGTATTTTCGAGCTAACTTTTGCATTGACCAAGACTAGATCCCTCCCTGGCCAATTTTAAGGACGCAACCCCCCACATTAGCCTTGTGTATTTAGGAGAATTAATTCTCTTAGGTACTGGCCCAAGTCAAGTTAGGGAAACACCTCCTTAACCACTAGGCCAAGCCGCTTAGGTTAACAAAAAAAAAATGGTTGATAATCAATTACATATTGACTTAATTATCCACTCTTAATTATGAATATAATCCAGAAACATAGAAGTCATTGTTGTTTTGTATTTTGTTTATATTATTGGAGAATATCTTATCCTCACATGGGAAGACAGCAATATGTAAGTGCCTGTATCTTCTAGAATGCTGGCCATTTGTCAAAATAAAATGTTGTCCTTCATTTTTTTATTTCTTTTTTGCTGAGTCGGTACAAATTGAAGCTTATTGTATTAATATTTTAAAAAATATACATGCTTCCATTGTTCTATCTGCATGTGTAGGGTAGAAATTGCTAAGGGGTTTGAAGCCATAGTGTGGGTAGAAAATCTTGAAATTATCTGCCAAATGTGATCATTGTCTGATGCACTCAACCAATAAAACCAGTATCTAATCTTTTTCTTTTATTTTCTTTTTAATTGATCTTTTAGAGTTTATCTTTATGTTTTTCTTGAAGAGTATAGCTTCATTGAACATTGTTATAGACAAATAACAGGTCAACGTGATAAAAACTAGTGTTTTAATGCAACTAAAAATTCTACATATCAAAACATTTGAGTCCACTCCTGTTATTCTGCACTCCAAGAACTTTGTTGTAGCCCTTCCTGTGCTGTGATTGCCTCCCTAAGTTGACTATGTTCTAGGTGAGAAAGATGTGATGTGTTTAGTCTAATAATTGAGTTTTTGATATTGTAAGGGTTGTGATAATTGTTATAATATTCTTGATTTACTTTATATGAACTCTTTTGTAAATGAGAACTATGTCTGATTAAGGTCAGTAACATGTTGATGAAGCTGATAGAAACTAAGTTAACAAACTGATAAATGTTGCTGGTTATTGATTAGGTGGGAGAGATACCTCAGGGCCTGCCAAAATTTTCTGTTCCTAAAGCTTTTGAGTATGCAGAGTCCTTAATTCCAACCGCTCTTCTCATAACTGGTGTAGCCATATTGGTAAATCTCCTTTTTCTCCTATTTTGATTTCCTATTTGAGTTTAATTAAAATATCTGCTTGGCAACTTGTACTCCAATTACATAAATTTTCAAACTACAGGAATCTGTGGGAATTGCCAAGGCATTAGCTGCAAAGAATGGGTATGAGTTGGATTCAAATCAAGAGGTATGTTTCTTTCCAAAATATATTCACAAGTCCCTGTTTGTTGGTTGCTGTTGTATATGAAGTATTTCTGATGAGGTTATGCACCCTGAAATGGTTTGAATAATGATAGGATACCAGAACCAAAATATTAAGAATACTGAAACAAAACCTCTATTATTGAATATCACAAGAACTCCTCTTCTGATACTAATGTATATCAGCTTCAGACACAGGAAATTACAGGGTTTCTCTCCAAAACAGAAAATGAGAACAGAAAATGGATAAACACATAAACAGCACTTCGAGGGGCTGCACCTCCCAATCCCATCCACTCACTCAATTTCTCCTCCCCTCTCCTGTTCCTCTCTTCCCTTTTATCCCCTCTTTCCCACTAAAATTGCTCTGAGGTCCCATTTGCCACATGTGCAAGTTTGTTACAAGCTCACTAACCAAATTAACCTCATTCACAAGCCCATGCACATGCTGTATGCCTTAGTGGAGGGTGACTATCAATACTCCCCCCCAAACTTTCACCTTGTCCTCAAGGTGAAGGTGCAGGGATATATTCTGTAACAGCCCACCGGGGTCCCATTGCTTGAAGCATACTAGAACCTCTTTTGCATTGCTAACAGCTGCATGGATAGAAATTGTTGAATTGTTTTTGGCTGCAGCGGACATTTCTTCAATTTTCCCTTTCTTGCTTGAATGACTAACGGCTGGTTGATAGGGCCAATCTGTGGAAAAGAAAATTTCTTTTGACAAATGGTCATAATCCAAAAATGTCTCCACATCACAACCATGATGCTGCATATCTACCCAGGGTACCAAGGCAACCTTTCCTTCCTCTGAAAGTAACCGAACCAAGCAAGGGATCAAACTAGTGTTTGCTGAATCGCCTAGAACAGCCAGAAGTGTTTGCCCGTGTATTACAAAATGATAAATAATCTCAGGAGCAAGATACTCCCTTGGAATAGCATCACTAGCTATTAGCTCTACAGCATCAGTCATGACAGCATCTCCATTTGTCACCTCAGCATGCTCTTTGATAACATCTTCCATCATCTTAGAAAACCCAAGCGAAACTACAATTGTAATTGTTGCCACAGCTTCATTTCCACTTATAGCACCAACTGCGGCACTAATAATTAAATTTAGTGCATAAAAACCACATACTAACCTAGACACCTTGTAAAGGAATATCTCCATCACCTTAGCACCTGCCAATGGAATCAGAAGCCATATTTCCTGATACTTAACATCAATGATCCCAGCTCCTAAACCATTTAAAATTAAGCAGACCATAACAAGGAGGCCAAATTTAACACGGGTAACCCCAAAGAACCTGAAATTAGCATTGGGCTTCACATTAAAGAGCCAATCCAGCCCTTTCCCATTCCTGCAGTGACCTTGAACTCTTTTTCCCATCCAACGAAACACATAGCATTAGTAGAAATCATGTAAGATGACAAAGTTACCCCCATTTGTATTCCCTTTTCTGTTGACGGGTCTGGTCATGAGAAAATCACCAGAGGTGGAGACAGCTCACCCCTCTGCTGAACCTTCCGATCCAACCCACCAGCTAGCAACAATGGAGCCTGTGGGCGTGCGACCCACCTCTTCCTTTGCCTCCTCACAGTTTGTGCTCCCGTAGACAGTACCGGAATCACAAGACCCATGAGCCAGAAAACCTCGAGTGGGTAAAACATCAACTCCATCTCTTTCTGTCTCGCACCAAATCATCAAACAGATCCTTATCCTCACCATGTTTCTTCCATTTGGGCATCGCAATCTGGTCTTTACATTTTGGTTTGGAGTAAACTTCCATAAGATGATTCTTTCCTGATGGTGCCGGTGGCGGAGGGGGATGGGCCGAACTACTCAAGAACCAAGGTTCTGTGGCCAGGCCGGCCCTTTCCTCACGTCTTTGCTTGCCGTTTGACCTTGTGGTTGCAGATGTGGCTATGGCAGTTGCTTCCGATTCACTGCAATAAGCCCCAGCTGTAGTCCCTTTCTATCTTTGATTTCAATTGTTGGTGGACCAGGTAATATGGGCCCAATTTGTTTAGATGGAATCATGGGCCCAAGAGTCCAATCACTTAGGCTAGGCTTGCCCAAGACAGAAATTAAGAATCCAATGTTGTCACTTAGTTGGGCTTGGCCCAAGTGTGCTAGAAGGGTATCCAGCTCTGCCCTACCTTCTTTCCTCCCCCCATCCGAGCAGCTTCCTATAGGGGACGCTGCAACGACAGCGCAACGCAGAGGATCGTCCGACAACTTCGGCGGCTTCATCGGCGGACGATGGTCGGCTGACCATCTTGCCCCTTGTTCATCCATCACGTATCTTCCCGCCTCTGTCTCCCCGGCACAGCTCACCATTTTAGAACTCGTCCCAATCGTCTCATTGTGAGAACCAACATCCGGTGGGTCCGGCAGCTCTGGCGGTGTTGGCGGCGGCCGTTGGATGGCCGGCCATCTCTCCTTTAAGTTCCCACTCACAGACCCAGTGCCACTATATTCTTCCCAGTTTAACATCGCAATCTGGCCTGGTGTCGACCAATGGTTCTCGTCCGACGGTGCTGGCGGTGGACGGGGATTGGCCGGTCCAATGGGGACGGCCTCTTCTGTGGCCAACACGGCCCACTTCTCCCACGTGTCCTCCGTCTTCTCCTGCCTTACTTCTGCCCATCGTAATGGTCCAGAAACCAATTCCAAGATGCCTCCTTCCAGAACCACCGTTACTTCCCCTAACTTCTCAACACTGCCCGCTGCATGATCGTGGGCGTGGCTTTCCACCTGATCCACCCACCCCTGTGCATCCCCACCTGAAAGGATTGGGGATTTCACCCTTTGCCTCCCTTCCTCTGCTTGAACGACGCGGTTGGATTCTAAAGCCAGTTCTTCATTTTCTGTCCCCTCTGTAATCAGAACCTCCATATTCCGGCGGAACCCAATAGTCGCACCACTGGAACCTGCTCCCCCACGCCCTTTGTCTCATTCCCCATCCTCCACCGTCACCTCCCATGGTCGTTGGGGTGGGACGGGTTCCTTCCCCATAAGTATTCGCAATAGCTCTAGATGATTTTCGTCCATCTTCTTTTCCATTCTACTGAATCGTGCCTCCTCTGCTTCTTGTGACAACTGGTCTTCCTTCCTCCAACGCATAAACATCTCCAGCAAATTTTCCATTTCAGTATATATTCAGCATCCAGTATCCACAGCTCTGGGAGTTCCGACACCAATTAATAGGATATCAAAATCAAAATATTAAGAACTCTATTATTGAATATCACAATAATTCCTCTTTTAAGTATGTCAGCTTTAAATGCAAAAAATTACAAGATTTTTTTCCAAAATAAAAAACAAAAAAAGAAAATAAATAAACACATAAAAAGCATGTACCTTCCAATTCTATCCCCTCACTCAATTTTTCCTCCCCTCTCCTCTTCCTTTCTTCCCTTTTATCCCCTCTTTCCCACTAAAATTGCTCCGTGGTCCCACTTGCCACATGTGCAAGTTTGTTACAAGCCCACTAACCATATTAACCTCGTTCACAAGCCCATACACAAGCTGTATGCCTCAGTGGAGGGTGACTATCAAACAATAATACTTTATTTGTTCGGATTTCCTTCTATTTTGATAAATGACTTGTAATGACTGGAGTCTGTCTGAAGCATTCAAAGCCATTTAGCTGCCTTAAATATGTCCAAAAGCTAATTATCTTACGACATGTATCTCTTCTATCAAAACTTTATATATTTTCTTAATTGAGATTTTAAACCTTCAACGATTTTAATAATAAATCAAATGAAGAGATTTTTTTTTTAAAAATAATTTGTTTATAAGAGTATAAAACAATATGGTTAAAGATCGAAATTTCTTTTTGTCTTTGCTGTTTTTTTTAATATTTCCACTGTGTTAATCATAATTGGATGATAAATGAGAGAAGAATAACGTAATCGAAATGAAATATCGGCATTAACCTTTCAATAAATATTAACATACCGTAGATGAGTGGGAATTCTGATCCTCTGTTAGCAACTGTACTTTTTTTTTTTTAATAATGAAAAGAATACATGAAGGATGAATACTTTTATGATATGCATTGTGGTTAACAATCACAGTCCATTATTTGTCCTGGTCCATTTCCTTCACTAAAAATATTATAAATGTTGGAAATCAGGGTTAACACTTAACACAATTGCTAATACCCTATTAAATACTGGCTGGGAATACTAGTTCCAAAACATTGTTTATCATTGTCTAAATATGCTGATAGCATTTAGATTATAAAATTTTAAAACTGATATAAGCTTTGATGATGAAACCCTAGCGTAAAACTATAGTACATTTTCCTTACTTACTCTCCATGCATAATAGTTTATATCTCAAGTTTCTGATGGAAAGATAAGTTGTCTCCTAGCTAGCCTTAGATATTGCAACCTAAGTAACTCTTTAGAAATGTCCTTGTAGAAATAGAAGCTACTGCTGAAATTCTAATATCATAAGGGGGCCATCTCTCTAAGGTTATATAAACAGTAGAAATGATATCTCCACGCCATCATACCTTTCAACCACTATTGCAGCAATTAACTTCCCTCAATCAAACACTAATCAGGTAGAATATTGAGAGGTCCATAATTTCTTTACCAAATGAGCTGTGTAGGAATTAGAGTTTGTTGGTCAGCATAATTCACAGTTTTCTCCTGAAATCCTTCTTACTTTTTTTAGTAAGTGTTGCCGCTATCCTTGTCTGGTTTCTTTCACTACTACCAGTCTTACCTATTATAGGGTATCGATTTATATATGTGTGTGGGCGCGCGCACGAGAATCTGGTTGGGAGCTGGTTCACTTTTTTAAGAACGGACTATATGGTGTGATTCTAGTTATAATAATAATAATAAAAAAGACAGGTATCTGTTTTGTAACTTTTGTTAAGTAGAAATACTTCATAACTGTTGTTCTGGATATTTTGGGACAGTTGTTCGGTCTTGGTGTTGCCAATGTTCTTGGTTCATTCTTTTCAGCATACCCTACTACAGGTAAGACTTCTACGTGACTCTGACAACTTCAAAAAGGAGTTAATATTTGGTAGTTGGCTTATGGTGCCAAAGCGTGAGTTGGTTTCAAGATTGTGATTTTACTTGAGATGAAACCTATTTTTTAATGTAAAAAAAAAAATAGTGAAAGATTTTTCATGTCTTTTGAATGAGAAATGCAGGATCCTTTTCTAGGTCAGCTGTCAATCATGAAAGTGGTGCAAAATCTGGAATATCTGGGATTGTTGCAGGAACTATAATAACCTGTGCACTTTTGTTCCTAACTCCATTATTTGAGTTCATACCACAGGTTTGTTTCCATGTTATTACAGGTCATGTTTGAAAATATTTTTCCTGGTGTTATCTGTTTTGGACTAAAATAGTTCAGATGGCAGTTCCACCTGTCACATTTTATAGATGATGTCTGCACCGGGATTCAATCCATAAAAGCTAGAATGATATTCAATAGGAAATGGCATTAAGACTTAAGAGATCATTTAAATTTTTCCTTTCCTTTTTTTTATTGAATTTTACTTTTTAGTCTACTTCATTCCTACTCTTTTTCTTATATCTAATAAATGCACTTTCTTTTCTGGCATGCTGACTATGAATTTTATGGTTGCAATAAATCCAGTGTGCTCTTGCTGCCATTGTGATATCTGCTGTGATAGGTCTGGTAAGAATTCCCCTTCATGCTGCGGCATTAATTTCATACTCAACAATGATGCGTTGTTAGAAATGCTGTTTTTATTCAATACAGAAAAAAAAGAGAGGAACAAGCAATGTTGCACGTCTTATGTGGTGAAAACGAAATTATAGTTCATTTCTATCATTGTTCAGACTGTGATGAGATATTCTTTGATGTTTGTAACATCATTAATTTAGTTTGGTTGCATTATGGAATCTAATTCACTCTTGGCACGGATGCTTTTTATTTAGCTTTTACTGTTAATTTATATTATTTCTAATATAGGTACAACTATGTGTTTCACCAATAATAATCTAGTTTGTATGGAATATCTTTATTTCTAATATCCCAACTAATTTTATAATTTATTAAAATGCAAGCAATGGTCTATGGCAGAAATTTAGTTTAGTTGCTAAATCATTTTAACTGGTTATATTGCTTGTCTAAACTCAACTGAGAAAGTCTTGCTGGTTATCACTTTTTCCACATCTCATCATTTATTCTTTATTTTTGACATTATCATTTCAGGTAGATTATGATGAGGCCATTTTTTTGTGGCGTGTAGATAAGAAAGATTTTCTTCTTTGGACCATTACTAGTACTACAACGTTGTTCCTTGGTATTGAGATTGGTGTACTTGTTGGGGTGAGTACAAGGTGAAGTTTGTTATGTGAATACGTAATGGCTGCATGATACTTGCCGAAATTTCTTCGTTGAATCATTTCTTAGGATATTGATCTCATTCAAATATAAATAATTTAAAATGATTTCCCTGTGTTTTACTTGCAAAAGTTGTTGTATTTGCCAGACACTATGATAATCACTTTTCTGACTTTGTATGGTTTTTGAAATTACAGGTTGGTGTTTCACTTGCTTTTGTCATTCATGAGTCAGCAAATCCACATATTGGTAAGTTGATTTGTCTAGGTTGAGAAATTATGTAGTTCATTCCAGTTTCATATCTATGTTTGGAGTCAAATCTCATTATACACTGTATCTTCCCCATGTGAATATCCAAGAACCATGTCATTCATGTAAGCATTAAACTTTTAAAAGTAAACTTAGAAGTTAAAACCTGTCTTGCTGATGACGACCTTGAACCTGAAGTGGTAAGACCAATCTTGGGTATTTATGTATCATCATAGAAGAAACAAAATACATTTGTAAACTTTGGAAAGACAATTTTTCTGATGAACAGCAAACTTCAATAATATTTAGAAACCATTAGGTGTACGGGTGTACCCTAAAAGAATAGAAGAAAGAAACCTTTATTATTCAAGACAAGTACATATGGAGTATGCAAGTCCACCACTCTACTTGAAAGAAACAACACGAGAATCTTTGGGATCAATATAAGAAGATAGGGATTGCAATAAAAACTTATACAAAATAAAGGAATGCTAACAGTCCAATACAGGAAAAAAAAGAAAAGCTAGGAAGCGTCACAGGACCATTTGTTTTAGGTGGCAATGGATTAATCCATTGAGTAAAAGGTATTTGGATTTGGCAATTGTGTTCAAATTATATCACTTATTACCTTAATTCGTTGGCTCCTATTTTAATCAAATGTCATGAGGAGTGTATTTCAAATTAATTAATTCCTGAATTTATTTGAAATTTCGATTTTAAATAAGTATCAGTGTATGCATGCATATATTTGTTAAAAGATATAAAAATGTATACTTTTCAAGTTTAATCTAATTAAATTGTATGAATAATTCAATATACCAAATTCTTGCATCCAAATATAACCTTAATCCTTTTCTAATTTTCTAGACTGGATTTCTCATGGGATCTGAGGATATCAGTATCTAGATTAAAAAAAGACATAAGGAAATAGGGCCTCAGTTCTTGCAGTTATTGTAAAAAGTAGTTAGCTAATGATTTAGATGCTTTAAGATTGCTCTAGTGTGCATAGTATTTTTAATATAATAGTATGCTGATATTGTTGTTTGGTGTGTGCTGCAGCTGTTTTGGGTCGTTTGCCAGGAACAACTGTTTATAGAAATGTTAAACAGTATCCTGAAGCATATACATACAATGGAATTGTAATTGTTCGAATTGATGCTCCTATTTATTTTGCTAACATAAGTTACATAAAGGACAGGTAACAAGAATTCAGTTGTAATTGACATTTTTCCAATCAAGAGCATTGTTTAATTCATCTGGGGTTCTCTATCAGGTTGCGGGAATATGAAGTTGATGTTGATAGTTCTACAAGACGTGGACCTGAGGTTGAAAGAATTTATTTTGTGATTCTAGAGATGGCGCGTAAGTCTTGTTTGGCCCGTAATTATTCATGTTTTGTAGCACAATTGGGAATCACTTTTTTTCTTTGCTTTGGGCTTTTTTAGTTCAACGTGAGACTGCCGCTTAAAACTGGACTCAATCATTGTTTCTCATACTTTCCTTCTTTTGTTTCCTAAGCCATATTTCTTTGCTTTGATTTTCATGACATCATTTTGGCAAGGGGATAAATTTGTTTCATACAAGTTAATTCTGAGGATATACATTGTGGCAGCCTGTAATGCTCCCCTTCCATATAATGATGATAAGTCTGCCTCTTCTGTTCTAAACATACGGTTATAATTACTGCAGCTGTGACCTACATAGACTCCAGTGCTGTTCAGGCTTTGAAAGACTTGTATCAGGAGTACAAATTACGGGACATTCAGGTAGAATGAGATTTGAACTTTCAGTCAACTGTTTGAACTCTTGGTAGTCTCTACAATGTTCCCACCAGCCAACTTGTTTTTTTTTTCTTGCAGATTGCAATATCCAATCCAAGCCCAGAAGTTCTGCTTACCTTGTCTAAATCTGGTGTGGTGGAGTTGATAGGCAAAGAATGGTACTTTGTGAGAGTACATGATGCTGTTCAAGTTTGCCTGCAGCATGTTCAAAGCTTGAAAGCCAGATCCAACAGTCCGCACACATCACTTTCTTCACCAGAAGACAAACCAAGTTTCCTTGAGCGGTTACTCAAACAGAGAGGGGAGAACCTTTCGGTTACAGACTTGGAGTCTGGTCATGGCAGACCTTCACTCTCCAGGGACAGAGATTCCCAATCAGAGCCATTGTTGTCAAAAAAGACATTGAAGTCTGCTTTTTATGGCATACTAGAAAATGTATTTAGCCCATTCTTTCTGTTAGTTTTGTAATGATTAGGCTTTATTGTTACGAAACTGGTGCAATCAAGCTAACGTTCAAAAATAATCCCCTATGTGTGATATTTGATTGGCCAATTGTCGTAAAATGTACTGAATGCAATTTAATAAAGAATTTGTTTTTTGTGTATTTTCTGTCAGCCTGGTGTGCGAGTCTCCTCTTCAAGTCATCTTTCTCCCTAATTTAACTCTAGGTTTGTTTTGGCCAAAACTTTAATGCCATTGATTTGTGGTATCACTGTCAGAGTAGAAATTGTTCTATTATGTATCCAAAGTTTGTATCAGCACGACTTGTATCAAAATGGTGATAAAATTATTACACCAAAGAACCAAATTTTGTAAACAACAAACCGTGTAAATGCTATAGACAAGAAGAGAAATCGAAGTGTTGCAGAGACACGGCTAGTAAGAACAATGAATCGGATATTCATGTTCGTGGGTTTCTGGAATTCGTGGGAGTCCCACATCGATGGGATGCGTGATGTTCACGGAAAATGAGGTGAATAAATAAGAGGAGGCCAGCATATTAGAACTTGCCTTAAACTAATGAGTAAGGAAAACAAAGCGAACGGTGGGAGCCGGTCGCCGCGCCGATCATAAGGTGCGCACGAATTTATGGAGGGGTTATAGGCTGGCCGTGCGCTGACGCTGCTTACTTCGCAGAACACGCTCGTGCGGGCCTCCCAATATCCAAACCCCCAAAATCATATTATGAGCTTTAATCTTATTCTTCTTTCCTCGTAAATAAGTAGGAATTGTGAAATAATATTCTGGTAATATATTGAATATATTTTGTGCGTGTTTGGTTCGGCGTTTGCGGAACCCAAACGCATGTTTGACCTGTTTTTCAAAATTGTTATTTGGCTTAACAAAACTCGGTTGGCTATCTTTTGAAACCTTTGTATCAAAATCAAATTTGGTCATGGACTCACTCCCGTTTGAGTGGAAGTGACACTGATTTGCTTTTGCGTTCAATGTTGAGGGCGTGGGAGAGTTTTACAGTAACCTTTTCCCCCACTAATCCTAATATGCCCTCCAGTTTGTAGAATATTGATCTGTATGCCCTCCTTTTTCCATATTACATGGTATATTAATTATTTATTATAAATATATTTTTATTTAAATTGTAATTTTTTTATTTAGACTATACATTTCATTTAAAAAGATAAAATAATATGTATTTTTATTTTTTAATTTAATACTAGTATCAAAAGTAAAAAAAAAATTATTATTATAATATTCATATCATTTATTAAATTATATATAAAAATTAATGAAATAAAATAATAAAAATAAATTGAACAAAGTAACATAAAATATATATTTATTTTGATAATTATACGTCTAAAATTGATTTTTATAAATAATATTAATTTTTTTAAAATTATTTTTAAAATAAAATTTTTTAAATAAAATTGTGATTATTTTTAATTAAAATTAAATTTATAAAATTAAATTGAACTAAACTCTAATTTAAAAATACACTTTAACCGATGGCTTTTTTACTTCTGTTTAAATTGATCTGCTTAGGAGCTGAAAGATAATCGTGTTCGGTCCACAGAACGCCACCCTAAGCAACTATGCTGTTCAGGCCATGTTGACGTTTCCTTTTGCACTCATTAGTTGCCTGTCAATTTGCTCTTTATGCAGTCCACAATTCAGGTTGCTTTTGTTTCTAGGCATCATTAATCTTTTTCCATCCCCAGTTTTACTTTATAATAGTAACCAATGTTAAAGCCTTATAAAATTTAAAGGGTTTTATTAATATGTGCCTAAAAGCATTTTATTAAAGAATTAAAATAATATTTATTATTTTTTATCAAATTATTATAATTTTTTTAAAAAATATTAAATGTGTTATAAATTTTTAAAACATTAAATGATTATATTTTTATTTTTTAATCTTAACAAAATATAAAAACTTATAATAAACAAAATCTAAAAACTTATAGTATCATTTGCAATTGCAAGAGTCGGGGTTTTACACACCCCACGGCCCATCTTTCATATTTGGGTCATTCGCCAGCTTGGTGTTGTTCCCATTCCTGTAAGCTCTATAGCACTCTTGTTCTCCAACGTGCTCAGCACTATAGAGCTGGCAATGTTGTTTGCCCATATGGTTGCGGCCCTGGTATGCGATGGGACTCTTGGTGGAAATTTCTTTTCTCTTCACAGTTTACTTAAAACTATCAAGTTACAAATTTAACAGGACTTAACCATCGTAAGAAGTCCAAAATGATGCAAATTAATGAGCTATGTTAGACCGTTTGAATTTTTGAGACTATCTTCAAATTATTGTAGTGTAGCCCCAAAAAGGTTCCTAGCATGCTATATTAAACGCCGTAGGAAGTCCAAAATGATGGGCCCCTTTATTGCGGTTTTTGCCGCTTAATCATGGTATAGGAAATTTTGGCTGAACTAGATGCAAATTGGGATGTAGGTTCCACTAGGTAACATGAATGACCCATTTTTTATGATATCCATTTTCTTTTTATATTGGTATCTTTGATAAATTGTTAAACATTTATTAATTGTTGTTCTTCTAATAAATGTTTGAAATCCAACAACTATAACTTAAAAACCAACAAATATTTAACGGTACTGGTGCTCCCAAAAGATAAAATAGTATCAGAGTGATGTTATGGGGTTGTGACTTGTGAGGAGGCTATGGCTGTTTTATGCAATGTTGTTAAAACTGGAAGGGATAGTGAATTAGTGAGACTTTCAATTTAGGTATGATGTCTGAGAAAGCTGAGTTGAGGAAAAATGGAAGGTAATTCATTCAATGTAAATTCTGTACATATATATGGTTCTAACAGTAAACTATCAACGAACTGTGAAATAACTAACTCTGCTAACTAACTCTACTGTATAAATACAATGTACGAGTATTAACTATCCTTTCTCTGATTGAGAATCTACTACATCTGGTAACACCTCCCAACAAGCTGGAGAATGAATGTTGACCATTCCCAGCTTGCCTATAATAGTGATGAACGGAGAGTGGCCCAGAGGCTTGGTAAACACAGCTAGTTAAGAAGAGGATGGCAATGGTAGCAAATGAAACAGACCAGCTTGTAGCTTCTCCCGCATTATATGACAGTCGATTTCAATGTGTTTGGTGCGTTCGTGAAAAGTAGGATTGGCCACTATATGGAGAGCAGATTGATTGTCACAGTACATGGAAGCTGGTTGAGCATGATTTATGTGCAGATCCTGCAGTAAGTATGTTAGCCATTGCAGCTCACACGTCGTAGCAGCAAGGGCTCTATATTCGACCTCAGAGGAAGACTTTGACACTGTCATTTGCTTTTTGGATCTCCATGATATCAGAGAATTGCCAAAGAAAATACAAAACCCTGTAATTGATCTCCTTGAGTCAGGACATCCTGCCCAATCTGAGTCTGAAAAGGCTTTTAATTTGAAATCTGAATGTGCAGGGAAAAATAACCCTTTTCCTGGTGAACCTTTGATGTATCTTAATACACGTGTGGCAGCCGAATAATGAGTGTTTGTAGGATTGTCAAGGAACTGACTAAGTTGCTGAACAGCATATGAAATGTCTGGTCTGGTTGTTGTGAGTTAAAGTAATCTACCTATGAGTCTTCTGTATGATGATTTATCAGGATCAAGATCTATAGTGCCTTGTTGCAACCTTGTGCTAGTGTCCATTGGTGTTTTTGCTGGCTTTGCTGCTAGAAAACCAGAATCAGATAATATATCTAATGCACACTTTCCCTGACACAATGTTATTCCTTCTTGTGATCTTGCAATTTCTAATCCCAGAAAAAATCTAAGCTCCCCCAAGTCTTCAATCTTGAAGGATGCATCGAGGAAGGACTTGACTGTGGTGATTTCAGTGAAGTCATTGCCTGTTAAAATCACATCATCTACATGCACCAAGAGTGCAGTAAATGAAGAAGCTGACTGTTTAATGAAGAGAGAGTGATCATATTGTGATTGAGAGTATCCACAAGAAATTAGTGCTGAGTTTAGCTTGAAAAACCATTACCTACTGGCTTGCTTGAGGCCATACAAGGATTTTTGCAATTTGCAAACTTGATTTAGTTTTGAACTCTGAAAACCTGGTGGAAGTATCATATACACTTCTTCATTCAAGTCTATGTAGAAAAGCATTGTTAACATCGAGCTGGTGAAGAAACCAATTCTTAGCTGCAGCTATAGACAAAATAAATCTAACAGTGGTTAATTTTGCTGCTGGTGAAAAAGTCTCAAAATAATCTAAGCCTTCCATTTGTGTGTAGCCCTTGGCTACTAATCTTACTTTATACCTTTCAATTGACCCATCCGCTTTATATTTAATCTTGTATACCCATTTGCACCGATGGGACTTTCGTTTGGTGGTAGATCAGTGAGGACCCATGTTCTGTTCTTTTTCAAGGCCTCAATCTCAGAAGCCATGGCTTGTTTCCAACAATCATGTTTTATGGCTTGGGCATATGTTTTGGGTTCTGTTTGTGTTGAAATGGATAGGATAAAATGTCTATATGTGGGAAACAGTCTATTGTATGAGACATAATCTGAAATTGGATACAGTTTACCTGTACAGTTGATTGGGACAGCTGAAGAAGATAAACTGCAGTGGTAGGCCTGTAAGTAGTTTGGCTGTTTTCGAATTCTTATAGATTTTCTGGTTTCTGCAGGTATAGGTTCAGGTTGTGTATTGGTAAGTGATAGTGAAGTGGAGATATGAACAGGGCTGTTGGTTGATATGCGCTGTGCTAGTGCAGAAGATGAGGTTTGTGGCAAAATTGTAGTGTAGTCAAGTTCAGTAAATTTTTCTGGCAATGAGATGGAGTTTTTCTTTGGCTGTGCAGATTTAGCATCCTCTGCAAATGGGAATATAGATTCATGAAAAATGACATTTCTAGATAAGAACACTAGTCTTGACTGAAGATTTAGGAGTATGTAACCTTTTGTTCCTGTTTTAAAACCAAGGAAGAGACATTTTTCAGCTCTTGGATCAAATTTGGACCTATGAGCTGTGAGTGTTGAGGCATAACATAGGCAACCAAAGACTTTGAGGTTTGTGAAGTCTGGTTGCTTGTTATATAAAATTTCGAATGGTGATTTATTGTTAAGTAGAGGACTTGGAATTCGATTGATTAGATACACTTAATGAAGGATAGTGTATGACCAGAAAGTTTTTGGTAAATGAGCTTGAAAGAGTGAGGCTCTAGCTACATTCAAAACATGCTGGTGTTTTCTCTCTGCAACAGCATTTTGCTGTGGAGTTTCAACACAGCTCTTTTGATGTTTGATGCCTTTAGAATTATAGAAGTTGATCATGTTGAATTCAGGTCCATTGTCACTCCTGATGGACTTAAGTTTTGTGTCAAACTGATTTTCTATTAAGTTGATAAAAGACTGAAGATGGGTCTGAGTTTCAGACTTTGATTTCATTAAGACCCATGTGTTTCTTGAAAAATCATCAACAATTGTTAAAAAATATCTGTGGCCATGAATTGAAGGGATTGAAACTGGACCCCAAATATCAACATGAATCAGATCAAAAGGCTTGACAGTTTGAGAGACACTTGAAGTGTATGGCAATCTCTTCTGTTTAGCAAAGTGACAAATGTCACAAACTTTATTTGAAGTGCAAGTAGCATAGGGTACATTCCTTTGAATGATAGCTAATCTATCATGGGACAAGTGACCTAAATTTACATTTGTGTTTACAGTGGTGTTTATTACATGAGAATTTTGAATTGAACTATTTACAGGGAATGGTCTTTGAATACAAGTGTCAGCCAACACATATAATTCGTCTTTCACATCAGCTGAACCAATCATCCTGCATGTATTCTGCTCCTGAATCAAGCAATATTTATCAGAAAAGGTTAATTTGCAATGCAAGACAGAAGTAAGTTTAGTAACTGAAATTAAATTGAATTTGAAATCAGGAATGTAAAGGACATCAGTGAGATACAAACTATCTGAGAAGAGAACTGTGCCCGAGATGTTTGCAGTAGTATTACTGCCATTGGGTAATTTTATTATAATGGGTTTTATGTTATGGTAAGTGGTAAATTTGGATAGAGAAAAGCAGATATGGTCAGTGTCACCTGAATCTAATATCCAAGTGTCATTTTTTACTGTATAAGAGAAAAAAGGTATAGTACCTGATGTTCGGTTCACAATGGGAAGTAGTTTTGGTTTGGAATTGTGTGTTGTACTGACCATATTTGAGGAGTGGTTGGTGTGGTTGATTGATGATTGTTGAAGCAAAGCCATTAAAT
Organism: Castanospermum australe; assembly: GCA_019955255.1. Classification (NCBI taxonomy): domain Eukaryota; kingdom Viridiplantae; phylum Streptophyta; class Magnoliopsida; order Fabales; family Fabaceae; genus Castanospermum; species Castanospermum australe. The sequence goes on along the minus strand of NSJW01000852.1, from coordinate 325,255 downwards.
TCTGGTATTGATCCGAGGTAAGAGAGAATCCTGAGTTGCCTTCTACTGATGGTATCTGAGTGTTGGAAGAATTGGGTTCTGTAGTGTTGCTGCCATTTCCAGAATCTGTAGTCATGCAATTAGCTGCCAAGAAGGGGTTCTTGAATTTGAAACCTGGTGGAAAACCATGTTTCTTGTAGCAAGTGTCAACTGTATGCTTCCCCTTACCACAGAAAGTACAAAACTTTCCTGTTCCTCTTCCAGCACCATTGGTGACAGACCCTTTACTGATATTGGTTCCAGATTCTTGTTGGAACTGAGGTCTTTGAGTGAAATTCTGACTTGGCTATGAATCTTTGACAGTGTTGAGCATAATCTTGGGCTCAGCAAGTGACTCATGAGACAAATTTCTCTCTTGTTGTATTACCATTGAAAAGACTCTACCAATGGATGGCACTGGTTCCATCAGTAAAATCTGAGACCTCACACCCGCATATGAATCATTCAAACCTTTCAAGAAACGAATTACATAATCATGATGCCTATAGGTTTTGATGGTCTTTATCAGATCACAACAACAAGTGATTGCACATTTGCAAGATGGAATGGGTCGAAAAATATCAAGTTCTTCCCAGAGAAGTTTTACCTTTGTGAAATATTGTGATACTGTCAAATCACCTTGTTTAAAGCTACAAATTTCAGCATGTAAGTCGAGATCGAAACATATCACCTTGAGAAAAACTCTCTTTGAGATCATTCCAGACATCGGTGGCAGTATCCATCCAAATTATGCTCTGCGCAATGTCTGAGTCTACAGAATGAGAGATCCAAGAAATGACCATTGTGTTGCATCTTTTCCATGCTGCATAATTGGCATCTGAAATCGGAGGCTTGGGCAGTGAACCATCAACAAATTCCAGCTTGTTCTTTGTTTCCAGAGCCATTATCATGGCACGAGCCCAGGAATGGTATTTGGTCCAGTGAGGATGGGGGAAACTAAAACAAGAGCTGGGTTTTCATTGGGGTGAATATAGTACGGGTGGGTTGGGTTCTGTGAATGCTCTACTGCATGATGTGCAGCAGAATGGGATGTGGCAGCCATTGATGAACTATGAGAAGCTTTGAAAAATTCAGAGTTGCATGCGGAAATTAGAAAGCTCTAATATCATGTGAGAAAGCTGAGTTGAAAGGTAATTCATTTGATGTAAATTTTGTACATATATATGGTTCTAACAGTAAACTGATAACTAACTCTGAAATAACAAACTCTGCTAACAAACTCTGCTGTATAAATATAATGTACGAGTATTAACTATTCTTTCTCTTATTGAGAATCTACTATATCTGGTAACAATATCATAATAATAATTTACATGTAATAATATAAAATTTAAAAAAAAATTATAAAATATAAAAAAAATTAAATTTTTTAAAAATAAAAAATTAATGATTGGTTGGTTCAAACAGTTTAATTGGTTAGTTTAAGTAGTTGTAATCTTTTAATTTTAATTGATTCAAACTGATCTAACTATAAATTTAAAATTTTCTTTTGGTCACATTAAAAAAGGCCAGAGAAATAAGGTTTGTTTTTGAAGCTATATTGATTAAACAAAGACCATATTCTCTTTTGTTCTGTTTGCTCGTGGCTTATTGAATCTCAGGCTATAAAATTTGCCTTATAACATGTTTTATTTCCTTGCTTGATTTTTCGTTTTAGCTCTTTTTTTTTAAATTGTTTCTTTACATTTCTATATTTTATAAAATCATTTTATATATAATCTCTACGAAGGTAGGGAATTCTTACTTGCTCTTTGCACTTGAGACACTAGGAAGCTAATTTTTTTTTTACCCAAATTGAACCATATTTCTGCTTTAATGTTGCCACATGCTTTACTGAACTTTCATTTGTAGCCTAAATCATTGATTATTTTATTTTTTTATTTTTTATTTTTTAATACAAAAATAATTAGTCACCCTCAAAACATATATAACTTATAATAAGTCATTATCTTATGTTATGCACATCAAAGCATGACGCACTGTAATTATTTCAATATACAGGGGTTAATGGAAAAAAAGAATCTAAGAGAAAGAAAATGATTTACTTTTGGTGCCATTAGGTATTACTATGTACCTGTTCATTTTACCTATTCCTTAACGCAAACGCACTTTTGTTAAAAGCAAAAGTTCCTTGCTTCAAGTAAAAGTAATTCTCCAATACCCGTTTGTGTTGGTAACTATCTAAATTAAAGAAACAGGTTCATATGTTGACCTCATTTATAAAGAAAAGAAATAAAAACAAACCTGTCAAGAACTGTTGCAAAAGGACAAAAATACTAAAACAGTGATACGACAAGGCCCTTTGCATTATTAACAGATAGTCTAATTATTGTTGTGAGTCCCATAATTGTTATTATTTTGCTTTCCCTTTCAAATTCATGTCTAATTATCTATGACTTCATCATGTCAAATAGTGCACACACATTTGAAGTGAAAAAACTAATGAAGGAACGAACTAAATTTGATTTCTTCAATTCTTCTATATATATATATATATATATATATCTCATGCCAAATCTGTGCAATATAATTGATATTTTTACTACTGAAAAGATCATATAATTTTAGAATTTACCTCAAGAGACTGATTATATTGGGAAAGAATTAGAAAAAGCTAGATTGACTTCATTCAATAGAAGAACAAAAGTATATCTTTTTTCTTATGGGATTCTAAATTGTTTTAATAAAAAGACCATATATGGTGCTTCTTGTAACA